>PISX010021062.1:0-10826 GCA_004024625.1 Mellivora capensis
AGTGAAATAAGTCAATCAGAGAAAGACAACTATCATATGATATCCCTGATATGAGGAAGTGGAGATGCAACATGGGGGACTAGGGGGGCAGAAAAAGAAGAAAAGAAACAAGATGGGATTGGGAGGGAGACAAACCATAAGTGACTCTTAATCTCACAAAACAAACTGAGGGTAGCTGGGGGTCGGGGGTCGGGAAAGGTGGGTGGGGTAATGGACATTGGGACATATGTGCTATTGTTAGTGCTGTGAAGTGTATAAACCTGGCGATTCACAGACATGTACCCCTGGGGATAAAAATTTGTTTATAAAAAATAAAAATTAAAAAAAACACTAATGATGTATTATATGTCAGCTAATTGAACATAATAAAAAAAGAACTATGAGGAATTTCCTAAGCAAGCTTTTACAGCCTAATTAATTCCCACGTTTGTTTCCCTACCACCCCATCCCCTTTATCCACTGGAAGAATTCCACTCCTACTTTTGGGCTTGGAAAAAATTAAAAATATAAAATTGTCTATGAAGCGTTCACTCATCTCCCCAGAAAGGTTTGAGTACTTTTGGATCCACTTTTGGATCCACTTTTGGATCCACTTTGCCAGAATTACAATGCCACATTAGGATATTTTCTTCATTTGTTTCCCTTTTTAAAATATAAGCCCCATGAGAGAAGAAATGATGTCTAATGCTTTCCTTCAATCCAAGAACATATTTTAGTCCCTAACATACAGTAATTACTGAATAAATATTCATTAAACAACTAAAAATACAAATGGCAGGATGAGCTTTAACGGGCATTTCCATTAATGGGAAAGAAAGGAGAAGCAGCAAAACAAGAAGAAATTCTATTGAGGAAGGAAAGCCCAGTGATTTGAGAGCCAACACTAGAGGAGACAGATTGAGGAAAACAATTTTTTACTACATACAGAAACTTTTCCCAGAATCATGGATGGTAACGTGGCAGAGCTTTGTATCATTAAATTTTCCTTAACTTGTTGATTCCCCTCAAAGTTACTATCAATGAAATGATTTCCCTGTGCTACACCGTACATCCTCCAATGTCTGTAAAGATGCTGTGGCTCACCTATATATTATCAAATAACAGCTGAGCTCAGTGATCCAGTTTCTTTCTTAGATAATGGATGAAGCTGGAGACTCTGCTCTCAGCAAGGGCAGCAAGATGGAACTACTCATGGGCATCCAAAGGAAGACACTGTTGGGTTTTCTCATCACCTGATATTAGTGAAGTGAACTAGTCTTTGAGAGGTGTATAGAAGAACATTTACAGTGTCTGTGGCTTTGGGGGATGAATTCCCATTGAGCCTTATTAATGAAGTATTCTTTCTTGTCTCTCTACCTCCTGGAGATTTGGGTCTCTGGGGGCAGAAGAGAAAAACAGAATACAAACATATAGTTTGACTACAAAAAGATATCTCTGGAGCTTTATGTGTACTTCTTATCCCATTGGGCCCCTTCCCCCCAGCAGGACATCTCTCCATAGTTGTGTTCTCTAGCATGCAGTACTCTTAATTATTGCCATCTCCACAATGCAGTCCTTCTCCAAATACCTAAAGAACACAGTTGGACATCCTAGTGTTTTAAAAATACTTCTGACTACACACAAACTTACACAGGTTCACCACTGTATTTTTATCATTATCCCCATGCTGATTAGTTGGTAATTGGGAAAAAATAAAGAAAAAAAAATCATCCTTATCAAGAGGGCATTAGGAGAAAGGCCTATAAAATGGTTTCACAGGCAAGAGCAATGGGAGTATCTATACATGCTGGGGTGGGGGTCACAAGATGCAGAGACTGGTCATCATCTTTTTAGCTTTCTGTGTAGAAGGAAACAGGTTCTGGGATTAAGAGTACTTATCAGGATGAGCATAGAGTAATTATATAGAATTGTTGAATCACTATACTGTACACCTGAAGCTAATATGACACTGTATATAGATTATATGGGAAATTTTTAAAAAAGAACTAATTCTCAAAATGAAAAAAGAAAGGAACAGGTTCTGTCATAAGACTGGCTCCTTATGTAGTGCTCAAAGTTTATTTCATAATATTCCATGTCATATAACAATATATAAGTGTATTCAAGGAATCATATTATTAGGTATAAAGATGACTTTACAATCCAAATCAATGAAAAAGTTATATTCATGTTAATCCCTTACAGCAAATTGAATATGCTCTTTGGTTGATTTCTACACTGTGAATGGGAAGCACAAAGAGTTATGTGTGCATATTGCAAAAGATTCCAATATGTTTGGGATATTAGCAAAGAAGAGGGAAAACTTTTGTGAGGAGGAACCACTTATATTCAGTGCTGTTGGAAATGGAATCAATTCCCTAATTTCTCTGTCTTCAGTCACATTGTTAGTGTATAGAAATGCAACTGATTTCTGTGCATTGGTTTTGTGTCCTGCCACGTTGCTGAATTGCTGTATGAGTTCTAGCAATTTTGGGGTGGAATCTCTTGGGTTTCCACATAAAGTATCTGTGAAGAAGGAGCGTTTGACTTCCTTGCTAATTTGAATGCCTTTTGTTTCTTTTTGTTGTCTGATCGCTGAGGCTAAGACTTCTAGTACTATGTTGAACAAAAGTGGTAAGGATGGTCATCCTTGTTGTGTTCATGACCTTAAAGGAAAGTTCTCAGTTTTTCCCCATTGAGAATGATAGAGTACACTACAATCCAAGAATTGCACTACTGGGTATTTACCCCAAAGATACAGATAAAGTGAAAAGAAGGACCATCTCTACCCCAATGTTCACAGCAACAATGTCCACAGTCACCAAACTGGAATGAACCGAGATGCCCTTCAGTAGAACAGATAAAGATGTGGTCCATATATACAATGGAATATTACTTAGCCATCAGAAAGGGTGAATATCCAATGTTTGCATCAACAGGGGTGGACCTGAAAGAGATTATGCTAAGAGAAACAAGTCAAGCAGAGAAAGACAATTATCATATGGTTTCAGTCACATATGGAGCATAAGGAATAGAGCAGAGGACCACAGGGGAAGGGAGGGAAAACTGAGAGGGAAGAAATCAGAGAGAGAGAGACAAACCATGAGAGACTCTGGACCCCAGAAAACAAACTGAGGGTTTTAGAGGGGAGGGGGTTGGGGGGATGGGTGAGCCGGGTAGTGGTTATTAAGCAAGGCATGCATCACATGGAGCACTGGGTGTTATACATAAACAATGAATCTTGGAACACTATGTCAAAAATTAAAGGGGGGGGACAAGATGGCAGGGAACTATGAGGAGGCGCCATTTCAACCTGTACCCTAAAGTGAGCTGATTACCTACCAAGGAACTCCAATCACCCATGAAATCAACCTGAGATCAGAATTATACACGTCTGGATCTCTACGGGGGCAGAAGACACAAATGGGCAGGTAAAGTGGAGTGGGAACTTCAGACTGTATTGGAACATAAACAAAAGGGGGAGGGAGCCACCAGAAGCAATCCATTGGAAAGTAAAAGCCCAATATGAGAGCCTCCTGCATCTGGGGACCAGCATTAATTTGAAGTCTCATAGAAAGCACTCAAAAAGAACAAAGGATCCTGGGGTGAAATTGTGGGAATTGGAACGGTTAGGGTCAGGGGCTTAAGTCCAAAACCGAGGACAGACACCACTGGCGCTGAGCCAGAGAGAGTGCGGCGAAGAAACCAGGTCTTGGTCCCTGAGCCGCCAGGAGACCTCCTAAAGGCGTTTGGCATGCTGGAGGGCCTGGGACCCCCACGTGGCAGAAACAGCTTTTTTGCAGCCCCCATGCATGCGCCATACAATCAGAGCCTGAAAAACATCCCACAACCTCCCCTGAGAGAGGTGCGCAGAAGTGCCAGCTCGGCACTCTGGACCTGGAAAGTCTGAGCGCTCCCAGCCCAGGCCAGAGGGAAAATCTCAGTGTGAGATCGCTGCTTGGAACCTCTCTGGCGGTCTGGAACTGCCCAGACAGCCACCGATGTTGTGGTATTGAGTACAAGCAGAAGTTCCTGTGCCCCAGAGACTGTGGCTGGGAAACTGCTCTTCCAGCAGCCAGAGGGGAGCTTGTGTGCTCTGCAGCACTCAGAGGGGAACAGACCGAGGCTTCTCTCTGGGAGGGAGGTCTGGGTGCAGTTTGCTTTCCTCTAAACCTCCAAGAACCATCAGGAGCTGCCAAGGGGAGAGAAAACAAAGGAACAGACATAAAAACCTCCAGAGAACAAAAGCCTGAAGTGCCGGTTTCCTCAGAGCCAACACCCTTGAGGGGGGCAGGAGGACTTAACTCAGGAAACACTGCCTGAAAACCCACGTGGCAGGACCCTCCCACAGAAAGCCAAACGGAAAAAAAAAAACTGAGAAGATAACAATCACTACTACTTCATAGATACAACTTTTTTTTTAGCATCTATAAATAATATTTATTAAAACAAAACTGCCCGTTACAGATATTTACAAATTTTCTGTGACTACTTCCACATTCTTCCAATGACAGGGTAGTTATGGCAACTAATATGTCTCACAAAGAATAAAATATTACTCTCCGTTTTTTTACAAATAAAGTCTGTCTATCTCAATTTTAAAACCTTTTTCTTCTACTTGTGTTCACTCCCTCCTTTTACACGAAGAGTTCAGTCTCTGCTAGAGAGGGTTTCTCAGTTAATCTACCAAACAGCTCAGAACTTGCTCCTATTCAAACTTCCTCTAATTACTTTTTTTATTTCATTTCTTTTCAGCGTAACAGAATTCATAGTTTTTGCACCACACCCAGTGCTCCATGCAATGCGTGCCCTCCATAATACCCACCATCTGCCTCCCCCAACCTCACACCCCCTGCCCCTTCAAAACCCTCAGGTTGTTTTTCGAGTCCATAGTCTTTCATGGTTCGTTTCCCCCTCCAATTTCCCTCAAATCCCTTCTCCTCTCCATCTCCCCATGTCCTCCCTGTTATTTGTTATGCTCCACAAATAAATGAAACTGTATAATAATTGACTCCCTCTGCTTGACTTATTTCACTCAGCATAATCTCTTCCAGTCCCATCCATGTTGATACAAAAGTTGGATATTCATCCTTTCTGATGGAGGCATAATACTGCATAGTGTATATGGACCACATCTTCTTTATCCATTCGTCTGGTAAAGGGCATCTTGGTTCTCTCCACAGTTTTGTGACCGTGGCCATTGCTGCTATAAACATTGGGGTACATATGGCCCTTCTTTTCACCACATCTGTATCTTTGGGGTAAATACCCAGTAGCGCTATTGCAGAGTCATAGGAAAGCTCTATTTTTAAGTTCTTGAGGAATCTCCACACTGTTCTCCAGAGTGGCTGAACCAACTTGCATTCCCACCAACAGTGGAAGAGGGTTCCCCTTTCTCCACATCCTCTCCAACACACCTTGTTTCCTGTCTTGCTGATTTGGGCCATTCTAACTTGTGTAAGGTGGTATCTCAATGTGGTTTGAATTTGAATCTCCCTGATGGCTAGTGATGATGAACATTTTTTCATGTGTCTGATAGCCATTTGTATGTCTTCATTGGAGAAGTGTCTGTTCATATCTTCTACCCATTTTTTGATGTGATTATCTGTTTTGTGTGTGTTGAGTTTGAGAAGTTCTTTATAGATCCTGGATATCAACCTTTTGTCTGTACTATTATCTGAAAATATCTTCTCCCATCCCGTGGGTTGCCTCTTTGTTTTGTTGACTGTCTTCTTTGCTGTGCAGAAGTTTTGATCTTGATGAAGTCCCAAAAGTTCATTTTTGCTTTTGTTTCCTTTGTCTTTGGAGACATATCTTGAAAGAAGTTGCTGTGGCTGATATCAAAGAGGTTACTGCCTATGTTCTCCTCTAGGATTCTGATGGATTCCTGACTCACGTTGAGGTCCTTTATCCATTTCGAGTTTATCTTTGTGTATGGCATAAGAGAATGGTCGAGTTTCATTCTTCTACATGTAGCAGTCCAATTTTCCCAGCACCATTTATTGAAAAGACTATCTTTTTTCCACTGTATATATTTTCCGACTCTGTCGAAGATTATTTGACATAGAGTTGAGGATCCATATCAGGGCTCTCTACTCTGTTCCATTGGACTATGTGTCTGTTTTTATGCCAATACCATGCTGTCTTGGTGATCACAGCTTTGTAGTAAAGATTGAAATCAGGTAACGAGATGCCACCAGTTTTATTTTTGTTTTTCAACATTTCATTAGTGATTCAGGTCTCTTCTGATTCCATACAAATTTTAGGATTATTTGCTCCAGCTCTTTGAAAAATACCAGTGGAATTTTGATCGGAATGGCATTAAAAGTATAGATTGCTCTAGGTAGTATAGATATTTTAACAATTTTTATTCTTCCCATCCAAGAACATGGAATGGTCTACAGGAGACCCATTTCCAACCTAAGGATACACCCAGATTGAAAGTGAAGGGATGGAAAAATATCTTTCATTCCAATGGGACTCAAAAGAAGGCCGGGTAGCAATTCTCATATCAGATAAATTAGATTTTAAACTAAAGACTGTAGTCAGAGATACAGAAGGACACTACATCATTCTTTTATTTTTAAAGGTTGATATCCAGTATCTTTTTTTTTTTAGATTTTTATTACTTATTTGTCAGAGAGGGAGAGAGAGAGAGAGAGAGAGAGAGAGAGCATAGGCAGAGAGAGTGGCAGGCATAGGCAGGAGCCACCCAGGCATCCCAGGACACTACATCATTCTTAAAGGGAATACCCACCAAGTTGGTCTAACAATTGTAAATATCTATGCCCCCAATAAGGGAGCAGACAATTACATAAGAAAACTATTAATCAAGATAAAGAGTCATATTTATATGAATACATTGATAGTTGGAGATCTTATCATGCCTCTCTCAGTAATAGACAGATCATCCATGCAGAAAAACAATAAAGAAACAAAAGCATTGAATGACACATTGGACCACAGGGACCTCATAGATATATACAGAACATTCCACCCTAAAACAACAGAATACTCATTCTCCTCAAGTGCACATGGAACCTTTTCCAGAGCAGAGCACATACTGGGTCAAAAATCAGGACTCAACCAATAGCAAAAGATTGATATTATTCCCTGCATATCCTCAGATCACAATGCTTTGAAACTGGAGCTCAAACACAAGGAAAAGTTTGGAAGGAATTCAAACACCTGGAAGCTAAAGATCTCCTTGCTTAAGAATGCTTGGATCACCAGGAGATTAAAGTAGAACTTAACCAATTCATGGAAACCAATGAGAATGAAGACAAGTCGGTCCAAAACCTACAGGATACAGCAAAAGCGGTCCTAAAGGGAAATACATAGCCATCCAAGCCTCCCTCAAAAGAATTGAAACATCCAGAATACAACAGCTGTCTCTACAACCTAAAGAACTGGAGAATCAACAAAAAATTAAACCAACTCGGGTACTGTGGAGGGCACGCATTGCATGGAACATTGGGTGTGGTGTAAAACTATGTATGAATTCTGTTACGCTGAAAAGAAATAAAAAAAAAATTAAAACAACTCCACGCACAAGAAGGGAAATAATCAAGGTTAGAGCAGAGATGAATGAGGTAGAAAGTAGAGATACAGTAGAATGTATCAATGAAACTAGAAGCTGTTTTTTTGATAGAGTCAATAAGATCGATAAACCATTGGCCACACTAATCCAAAAGAAAAGGGAGAAAGCTCAAATTAATAAAATTATGAATGAAAAGGGAGAGATCACAACTAACACCAAGGAAGTAGAAACAATCATCAAAAGCTATTATCAACAGTTATATGCAAATAAGTTAAGCAACGTAGATGAAATGGATACATTCCTGGGAAAATATAAACTCCAAAAATTGAACCAGGGAGAAATTGATAAGCTGAATAGACCGATATCTAGTAACTAGATTGAAGCACTGATCAAAGACCTCCCAAAAAAAAAGAGCCCAGGACCTGATGGATTCCCTGCAGAATTCTACCAAACTTTCAAAGAAGAAATAACACCTATTCTCCTGAAGCTGTTTCAAAATATTGCAGCAGAAGGAAAACTTCCAGACTCTTTTTATGAAGCCAACATTACCTGATCCACAAACCAGGCAAAGACCACACCAAAAAGGAGAATTTCAGACCAATATCACTGATGAATATGGATGCTAAGGTTCTCAACACGATCCTAGCAAACAGGATCCAACAGCACATTAAAAAGATCATCCACCATGACCAGCTGGGATTCACCCCTGGGTTACAAGGGTGGTTCAACATTCGCAAGTCAATCAATGTGATAGAACAAATCAATAAGAGAAGAGAGAAGAACCACATGGTCCTCTCAATTGATGCAGAAAGAGCATTTGACAAAATCCAGCATCCGTTCCTGATTCAAACGCTTCAAAGTAGAGGGATAGAGAGAACATTCCTCAACTTCATAAAATCTATCTATGAAAGACCCACAGCCAGCATCATCCTCAATGGGAAGAAGCTCACAGCCATCCTGTTGAGATCAGGCACACGACAAGGATGCCCACTCTCACCACTCTTGTTCAACATAGTATTAGAAGTCCTAGCAACAGCAATCAGAAAACAAAGAGAAATAAAAGGCATCCAAATTGGTAAGGAAGAAGTCAAACTCTCTCTCTTCGCAGATGACATGATACATTAAATGGAAAACCCAGAAGACTCCAGCCCCAAACTACTAGACCTCATACAGCAATTCAGTAACATGGCAGGATAAAAGTCAATGTACAGAAATCAGTGGCTTTCTTTTACACTAACAATGAAAATACAGAAAGGGAAATTAGAGAATCGATTCCATTTACTATAGAACCAAGAACCATCAGTTACCTGGGAATAAATCTAACCAAAGCGGTAAAGGATCTGTACTCGAGGAACTACAGAACACTCGTGAAAGAAATTGAAGAAGACATAAAAAGATGGAAGACCATTCCATGTTCTTTGATCGGAAGAATAAACATTGTTAGAATTTCTATACTACCTAGAGTAATCTATACTTTTAATGCCATTCTGATAAAAATTCCACCAGTATTTTTCAAAGAGCTGGAGAAAATAATCCTAAAATTTGTTTGGAATCAGAAGAGATCCTGAATTTCTAAGGAAATGTTGAAAAACAAAAATAAAACTGGCTGCATCACGTTACCTGATTTCAAGCTTTACTGCAAAGCTGTGATCATCAAGACAGCATGGTACTGCCATAAAAACAGACCCATAGAGCAGTGGAGCAGAGGAGAGAGCCCAGATATGGACCCTCAACTCTATGGTCAAATAATTTTCGACAAAGCAGGAAAAAATATACAATGGAAAAAAAGACAGCCTCTTCAATAAATGGTGCTGGGAAAATTGGACAGCTATATGTAGAAGAATGAAACTCGACCATTCTCTTTCACTGTACACAAAGATAAACTTGAAATGGATAAAAGACCTCAACGTGAAATAGGAATCCATCAGAATCCTAGAGGAGAACATAGGCAGTAACCTCTTTGATATTGGCCACAGCAACTTTTTTCAAGACATGTCTCCAAAGGCAAAGGAAACAAAAGCGAAAATGAATATTAAGGACTTCATCAAGATCAAAAGCTTGAGCACAGCAAGGGAAACAGTCAACAAAACAAAGAGGCCACCCATGAAATGTGAGAAGATATTTGCAAATGACACTACAGACAAAGTGTTGATATCCAAGATTTATAAAGAACTCCTCAGATCCTTTACCTCTTTGGTTAGGTTTATTCCCAAGTATCTTATTGTTCTTGGTGCTATAGTAAATGGAATCGATTCTCTAATTACCCTTTCTTTTTCAGAGCAATCTATACTTTTAATGCCATTCCCATCAAAATTCCACTGGTGTTTTTCAAAGAGCTGGAGCAAATAATCCTAAAATTTGTATGGAATCAGAAGAGACCCCGAATTGCTAAGGAAATGTTGAAAAACAAAAATAAAACTGGTGGCATCTCATTACCCGATTTCAAACTTTACTACAAAGCTTTGATCACCAAGACAGCATGGTACTGGCATCAAAACAGACACATAGACCAATGGAACAGAGTAGAGAGCCCAGATATGGACCCTCAACTCTATGGTCAAATAATTTTCGACAAAGCAGAAAAAAATATACAGTGGAAAAAAGACAGTCTCTTCAATAAATGGTGTTGGGAAAATTGGACAGCTTTATGTAGAAGAATGAAACTCGACCATTCTCTTTCACTGTACACAAAGATAACTTGAAATGGATAAAAGACCTCAACGTGAAAAAGTAATCTATCAGAATCCTAGAGGAGATTATAGGCAGTAACCTCTTTGATATTGGCCACAGCAACTTCTTTCAAGATATGTCTCCAAAGGCAAAGGAAACGAAAGCAAAAATGAACTTTTGGGACTTCGTCAAGATTAAAAGCTTCTGCACAGCAAAGGAGACAGTCAACAAAAGAAAGAGACAGCCCACGGAATGGGAGAAGATATTTGCAGATGACAGTACAGACAAAAGGTTGATATCCAGGATCTATAAAGAACTTCTCAAACTCAACACACACAAAACAGATAATCATATCAAAAAATGGGCAGAAGATATGAACAGACACTTCACCAATGAAAACATACATACGACTGTCAGACACATGAAAAAATGTTCATCATCCCTAGCCATCAGGGAGATACAAATTAAAACCACATTGAGATACCACCTCACACCAGTTAGAATGGCCAAAATCAGCAAGACAGGAAACAACGTGTGTTGGAGAGGATGTGGAGAAAGGGGAACCCTCTTACACTGTTGGTGGGAATGCAAGTTGGTGTAGCTACTCTGGAGAACAGTGTGGAGGTTCCTCAAGAAG
>PISX010021062.1:10926-34562 GCA_004024625.1 Mellivora capensis
TATTTACCCCAAAGATACAGATGTGGTGAAAAGAAGGGCCATCTGTACCCCAATGTTTATAACAGCAATGGCCACGGTCGCCAAACTGTGGAAAGAACCAAGATGCCCTTCAACAGACGAATGGATAAAGAAGATGTGGTCCATATACACTATGGAGTATTATGCCTCCATCAGAAAGGATGAATACCCGACTTTTGTACAACATGGACGGGACTGGAAGAGATTATGCTGAGTGAAATAAGTCAAGCAGAGAGAGTCAATTATCATATGGTTTCACTTATTTGCGGAGCATAACAAATAACACAGAGGACATGGGGAGATGGAGAGGAGAAGGGAGTTGAGGGAAATTGGGGGGGGAGATGAACCATCAGAGACTATGGACTCTGAAAAACAACCTGAGGGTTTTGTAGGGGCTGGGGGTGGGAGGTTGGGGGAGCCTGGTGGTGGGTATAGTGGAGGGCACGCATTGCATGGAGCACTGGGTGTTGTGTAAAACTATGAATTCTGTTACGCTGAAAAGAAATTTTAAAAAATAATAATAATAATAAAAAGATACCACCTCACACCAGTTAGGATGGCCAAAATTAGCAAGACAGGAAACTACGTGTGTTGGAGAGAATTTGGAGAAAGGGGAACCCTCTTCCACTGTTGGTGGGAATGCAAGTTGGTGCAGGCACTCTGGAGAACAGTGTGGAGATTCCTCAGGAAGCTAAAAATAGAGCTTTCCTATGACCCTGCAATTGCGCTACTGGGTATTTACCCCAAAGATACAGATGTGGTGAAAAGAAGGGCCATCTGTACCCCAATATTTATAGCAGCAATGGGCACAGTCGCCAAACAGTGGAAAGAACCAAGATGTCCTTCATCAGACGAATAGATAAGGAAGATGTGGTCCATATACACTATGGAGTATTATGCCTCCATCAGAAAGGATGAATACACAACTTTTGTATCAACATGGGCGGGACTGGAAGAGATTATGCTGAGTGAAACAAGTCAAGCAGAGACAGTCAATTATCGTATGGTTTCACTTATTTGCGGAGCATAACAAATAACACAGAGGACATGGAGAGGTGGAGAAGAGAATGAAGTTGAGGGAAATTGGGGGGGAGATGAACCATGAGAGACTATGGACTCTGAAAAACAACCTGATTTTTTTGTAGGGGCGAGGGGTGGGAGGTTGGGGGAGCCAGGTGGTGGGTATTATGGAGGGCACGCATTGCATGGAGCACTGGGTGTGGTGCAAAAAGTATGAATTCTGTTACGCTGAAAAGAAATGAAATAAAAAAAGAGAGCCTCAAATGCATTTTAAGAGAAGAAAATAAAAAATAATAAAGTAACCTTTTTCTTCTCTTCCACAAAGGTCACCTCCTTCCCTCTCAGCTTTTCAGTACCAGACTGAAAATATGACAAAGGAGGCTGGCAGCGAGTAGGCAATTCCCGTCAAAACAAGCTAGACCCTGTATTTCCTAAAAAGAACCTAGCCCTTTCCTCCCATCTGGGCTTGCATTTTTTTAAGATTTTATTTATTATTTGATAGAGAGAGAGACAGGGAGAGAAGGAACACAAGCAAAGGGAGTGGGGAAGGGAGAATCAGTTTTCCCTCTATGTAGGGCTCAATCCCTGAGCTGAAGGCAGATGCTTAATACTGGGCCACCATGTGCTCCATGGGCTTGCTGCTTTTTGAAGTGTCTAGCCTGCTTCACCCTCCTCCACCTGGAAAAACAATGAAGTTAGTATTCCTTGTCTTCCCATTACAATTTGGCCCCAAAACTTGGGGGTCACTTTTGACAACAAATCAGCTTTTCTACCTTCAATAATTAAATATACATACCTATGTACATATGTAAGTACATACATACATACATACATACTTGTTATCAGAAGATAGCAGGGCTGGGTTCCTACCCCATGACAATTCTTTGAAGATAAAGAGACTTAATCCTGTCGGGTTACTTGGGCTTAGACTTGGAGAAAATTACGACTTTGAGCTGGGATAAGATGCCATGGAGCACTGGGTTTGAGACATAAGCAATGAATCTTGGAACACTGAAAAAAATAAAATAAAGTTTAAAAAAAAAGATGCTAGGAGATTCAACATCAGGAAGGGGGCAAATTTAGAGAAAAGGAGTAAAATGAAAATTACTGGAATTTAAATAAAAACTTAAAAAAACCCCACCCTGGATTCACTACTTCTAAACATGGCCCTGGGGAACAGAGATTCATTAAAGAAATTTCTTTGTGTGACAAGCAGTTTTCCATTTGGGAACCGGGCTGGAATCACAAGAGGGAAATGTGCCTACTGACCAGATGCAGGGAGCTGTATATACCCCCTTGTCTCAAGTCCATCAGCCTGTGCAACCTTGGACAGGAAGGGCCATGATTCTTGTCTGTTTGTTCCGAGTCCTGATTCTGGCTGGGGACCGATGCTTCACTTCTTCCTGCTGTCTCAGCTGAAGACAGAGATTTAGTCCCTATCATCTGCTGTCCAGGGAAGAATTCAGACTTCCACAAGGACACCTTCCTGCCAGATACCCCAGCCAGGTGAGTCCAACTTCCAAGTGGAATGTTAATGAGAGGTTCAGAGAGAGTGGAAGCCAAGAACATCGACCCATCACCACCTGAGAGCCAATTTAACTTAGCCTATAGCAAGATATCCCTGTGTTTGCTTGCTTGGTTAAGTAATTAATTCAGTTCTAATGTCAATTTCACAGAGTGACTGCTACTCACACTTCTGAAGATCTTTCATATTCTTTTTCATTAAATTGCTATTATAGCAATGCTAGATAAAGTATGTTGAGATTGTTAAACTCAATGTATGGTTCTAATTGGGTATGATTTTGTCCCCTGCTGGAGCCAGCTTTGCCTGTCACACTGGAGAGAGGTGTGTGAAGGCCAGGGGATGCCCTAAACACCCTCCAACGCCCAGGACACCCCTACACGAGGCAGGCTCTGGCCAAAATGTCCATGTGCAGAGACAGAGAAACCCGGATGTAAAGAATATCAGTATTTGAATGACAGCTGCCTTCAGGTTCTGCCTTCAATCTTGTAACACTTTACTTTCCTACCAGAAAATTCAGGGTAACCCCTTGGCCACCAGTTTAAAAGTTCCAGCTCTGTAAGTTTGTTGGCCAGGCTTTCAGGTGATAGAATGTTCCTTGTTTTCTTAAACTATCCCTCAGTTTCAGCAAACTTCAGATATTTAATGACCATTCTGATTGGCCTTTATTACCATGCCCATATGTTGCTTTTTCTCTTTTTTTTTTTTAAACATTACCAGTATTTCAAATGATATACTCATATCATTGTTTCTCAATTGATGTTTTGGGTATATTTTGACCAGCAAAATTTTAAATTTGATTTAAATATATCTACATTTTTTATGCTGAGTTCTTTGGCTTATTTAAGTGGTGTTGCCCACCTGTATATTTTATATGTAGTTTTCTTTTTTCCGAGACTCTATTTATTTATTTGAGAGAGAGAGAATGTGTGTGTGTGTGTGTGTGTGTGTGAGCAGGGGGAAGGGCAGGCAGAGGTAGAGAGAGAAGTAGACTTCCTGCTGAGCAGGGAGCCAGATGCAGGATTCCATCCCAGGACCCTGAGATCATTACTTGAGCTGAAGGCAAACACTGAGCTGACTTCACCACCCAGGAGCCCTATGTGTAATTTCGTTTGTTTGTTTGTTGTATTTGTTTTGTTTTGTTTTTTAATGTTCTAATATACTGTATAGTTACACTTACACTGAGGTCAAAATACCTCTGGTTTTTTGTAAGATCTGAGGGAGGGGATTGATTTTATATTATTCCAGATATATATCCCTTTATGCCAGCATTTATTTAGCAATTCAAACTTTACAACCAAAATGAAATACAACCTTGCCATGTGGTAGCTATCTTTGTACACTGAGATCTAATTCTTGACTCACTTAACAAATAAAACCTGAGCATTCTAGGAACATTATATATTATATTCTTTTGTGTGTAGGCCTTTGACAATTTAATTATTAACCCATGTTGATATCATTAATGATTACTATTTCATATCCTATATCATTTAGTTTTTAGATTTCATATAATTTTTCCTAAGATGGTCATTTTGAAGTTACTCATCTTAAACTGGTTTCATTATATCTTTATTTTTTTATTCTATAACATTTCATCTACTTAGATCTTTTCATACTAAACACGTGTAATGTTTACTATATTTTTCTATTAAACACATATAGAGTTTAATATATATTAAACACATATAGTCAACCTGAATATGTCCATCGGGTTTGTCAAAGGAGAGATCAGTATCCAAAGCCCAATAATATCAATGAAATGATGCCACATAAGAAAGGGAGAAAGGGACTAACCTCATCCCCTATCAGACCACATAAAAATGAACTGACCATACAGTAATAGAGGAGGCACATGAAAAATAAATCTTCTATGATTGATATTTCAAATGCCCACATTTTGTTTTATTGTGTATACTTCCTTTGCGAAGTGCTGGTTTTCCCTTTGCTCATTTTTTTAGGGGCCTATCATATGTAAGATTTTTGATTTTATAAATATATCACTACTTTGGTCTTTTGGATGAGTTTAACTTGTTTTATTACTATTATTGTTGGGCATCAGGGGATGTAATCAGGTGTCCAATACTGGAGGTCATTCTTCCTCACAGTCTCTCAGGGATAGCTGGCTTATTCTTCTCCCTCATTCATTTTGTTCCTCCTTCTCCCTCATCCTTTGTCATTCCATTTCTGAAACAGATTGTTTTTTTTTTTTAACTGTTGGTGAAATATATAGAAAATGTCCATCCCAATATAGAGCCCAAAATCTATTTGTCCATGGGAGGAGTAGGAATTGCCATTACTGGGAACCATTTCTGTGTTTTGCAGGGGAAAGACCACTGGCCTGGCCTAGTTGGGTCGGATCCATTCCTGGCATAACCAGGATAGCAGGGGCTGAGAAAAACAGGGGAATAACATAACACAGGAGACCATGGTGTCCTCTGTGTGTGTGTGGCTTATAGAGTGTGATCAGTCCCAACAAGGTGCCAGGACTCATAAATCTCACAGTGACACAACACAGGGGCCAGAACTCGATCAAGAGAGGCCACTAAGGGGAGGAGACAAAATGGTGGGGAAGTAGGAGGAGGCTCCTTTTCAACCTGTCCCCTAAAGTGAGCTGATTACCTACCAAGGAACTCCGATCACCCATGAAATCAGCCTGAGATCAGAATTATACACGTCTGGATCTCTACAGGGGCAGAAAATGCCAGTTGGCAGGTAAAGCAGAGTGGGAATATCGGACTGGGATCGGAAGAGAAACAAAAGGGGGAGGGAGCCACCAGAGTTGACCCATTAGAAAGTAATACCCTAATACGAGAGTCTCCTGCATCTGGGGACCAGCATTAACTTGGAGTCTGGTTGAAAGCACTCAAAAAGAGCAAAGGATCGCTGGAGGAAATTGAGGGAATCGGGCGGTTAGGGACAGGGGCAAAGTCCCTGGACTTGGGACAGCTAACCTGGCACTGAGCCAGAGAGACTGCAGTGGAGAAACCAGGTCTTGGTACCCTAGCCGACAGTGCACCTGAGAATGCCTGGGCTCCAGTGAGGGGCTGGGAGTGTCGCCACCTGGCAGAAATACAGCCTTTTTGCACTCTTCCACGTGAGTGCCGTGCAGCACTATCAGAGCTTGAGTCGCATGCGCCCCACACACTCCCCTGAGAGAGGTGCTCCTAGGCTCCAGCCCTGCGCTCTCGGTGCTCTCGGACCCAGAAAGACCAGGCACTCCCAGCCCGGGCCAGCAGGGAAAATCTCAGGGTGTGATCGCTGCTTGGAACCTCTTGGGCAGTCCGGAGCTGCCCAGACAGCCACTGCTGTCCTGGTTTGGGGTACAGAGCAGGAGTTCCTGTATCTCAGGGACTGGGACTTGGAACTTGCTCTGCCACCAGCCAAGGGGGAACTTATGTGCTCTGCAGCAGCCAGAGGGGAGGAGACTGAGGCTTCTCTCTGAGAGGGAAGTCTGGGTGCAGTTTGCTTTCCTCTAAACTTTCAAAAACCATCAAGAACTGCCAAGGGGAGAGAAAACAAATGAACAAACATAAAAACCTCCAGAGAACAACAGCCTGAAAAACCGGTTTCCTCAGAGCCCACCCCCTTAAGGGGGAAGGGAGGACGTAACTCTGGGAACATTGCCTGAAAATCCAAGTGGCAGGCCCCTCCCCCAGAAAACCAACCAGAAAAAAAAAAGAGAGAGAGAAAAAAAATACAACAAAAGAACAGCGACCATTACTTCATAGATACAACTTTTATTTTTAATTCATTCCCACTATCCTGGTTCATTTTTTTTTAATATAGACAATTTCGACCTATTTACCATCACAGTAAGATGTCCAGTCCATCAAATTTCATAATAACCTTTTTTTTTTAAAAACAACCTGAGGGTCATAATAACCTTTTAACTTGAACTTTTTCTTATATATACCCGTGTATTTCTTTTATTTTTCTATTTTGTAAATTCTTTTAAGTTTTAGCTTAGTTTAGTTTAGATTATTCCTTTTTTGTATTTTTATTTTTTAATATTCATATAGAGTTAAACTTAGAGGTAATCCCCTTTCCCCAATCAGTGCTACCCCTTTAGGTAAACCAATTTTTAATGCCCCTTTATCTTAGGAAAGTTGAGTCCTTTAACAAAGATATCAAGATTCATCCAGGAAGAATCAAAATAACCTTCCTCACCACACAGAGAATTTATAACCACTCTTTCATCATTTTCTCCCGCCAATGTTTCTGTGAATTTGTGTTTGTCCTGATAGTATATAAATCTTATATTTGGGGTTCTTTTTCATGAGGTTCTTTTCTTTCCATTCTTTTTTTTATTATAATATATATATATATACATATATATATTATTCTTTTTCCCTCTCTTGTCATATACTTTTATCAGTCTTTTTGTGTTTCTATTTTTGTTTATATACTTCATAAATCTTACCTTTGGGACCATGTGGGCTGAGCCTTCGCTTTTATCTTCCCTTATTTTTTTCCTGTCTTTTTCTCTCTCTGTCTCTATGTTTTTCTTTCTTCTTTCATATGGATGGGGACTCCCGATTGCTCAGAAGCGTTCCAGGGTGCACCTTGACTGCACCATGGTCGATACATCGATCTACATCCGTTCAGCCATCCCTCACCAAAATGACTAGGAGGAGGAATGCCCAACAGAAGAAAAATTCAGAGGATGGGCCCTCTGCAACAGAGCTAATGGCTACCGACATAGACAATATGTCGGAAAGGGAATGCAGGTGAACAATTATCCAGGCAATAGCTAGGTTGGAAAAAGCCATGGATGACCAAACAGAATTGATGAGGGCAGAACTGAAAGCCACCAGGGATGATGTTTACAATGTTACGGCAGAACTGAAAGCCACCAGGGATGATGTTCACAATGCTCTCAATGAGTTCCAATCTAATCAAAATTCTCTAAAAGCTAGGGTAACTGAGACAGAAGATAGACTTAGGGATCTGGAGGACAAACAGGTAAAGAGAAAGGATCAGGAGGAAGCCTGGAACAAACAGTTTAGAAGCCACCAAAACAGAATCAGGGAAATAAATGATGCCATGAAATGCTCCAATGTCAGAATTATTAGAATCACTGAAGAGGAGGAGAAAGAAAGAAGTCTAGAAGGTAGAGTAGAACACGTTATCCAAGAAAACTTTCCCAATATCTTGAATGGAACCAACATTCACGTACTAGAGGCAGAACGGTTTCCCTCCAAGATTATAGATTCTCGAAAGATCTCGAGACACCTAATAGCAAGAAGGAAGAATTAAAATTGTAGGCAAGCCCTCTTGAAGGCAGCTAGGATGAAGAAGCTCCTTACATACAGAGGAAAGCCCATCAGAATAACGTCATACCTGTCGACAGAAACCTGGCAAACCAGAAAGGGCTGGCAAGATATATTCAGGGCACTAAATGAGAAGAACATGCAACCAAGAATACTTTATCCAGCAAGACTGACATTCAAAATGGATGGAGAGATAGTTTCCAAGATGAACAAGGCTTCAAAGAGTATGCAACCACCAAGCCGACACTGCAGGAAATATTAAGAGGTGTTCTATAAAAGAGGAAAAATCCTAAGAATATCATTGAACAGAAATATAGAGACAATCGACAGAAAGAAAGACCTCAAAGGTAACACGATGTCAATAAAAATGTATGTATCAATAATCACTCTCAATGTGAAGGACCTAAATGCGCCCATAAAACGACACAGGGTTGTAGATTGGATAAAACGACAGGACCCATCAATATGTTGTCTACAAGAGACCCATTTTGAACCTAAGAATACACCCAGACTGAAAGTGAAGGGATGGAGAAGCATCTTTAATGCCAATGGGCCTAAAAGAAGGCTGGGGTAGCAATTCTCATATAAGATAATTTAGATTTTAAACTAAAGACTGTAGTCAGAGATACAGAAGGACACTACATCATTCTTTTTTTTTATTTTTTTTATTTTTTATTTCTTTTCAGCATAACAGAGTTCATAGTTTTACACCACACCCAGTGCTCCATGCAATGCGTGCCCTCCACAATACCCACCAACTGCCTCCCCCAACCTCCCACCCCCCATCCCTTGAAAACCTTCAGGTTATTTTCAGAGTCCATAGTCTCTCATGGTTCATCTCCCCCCCCAATTTCCCTCAACTCCCTTCTCCTCTCCATCTCCCCATGTCCTCCGTGTTATTTGTTATGCTCCGCAAATAAGTGAAACCATATGATAATTGACACTCTCTACTTGACTTATTTCACTCAGCATAATCTCTTCCAGTCCCGTCCATGTTGCTACAAAAGTCGGGTATTCATCCTTTCTGATGGAAGCATAATACTCCATAGTGTATATGGACCACATCTTCTTTATCCATTCGTCTGTTGAAGGGCATCTTGGTTCTTTCCACAGTTTGGCGACCGTGGCCATTGCTGCTATAAACATTGGGGTACAGATGTCCCTTCTTTTCACCACATCTGTAACCTTGGGGTAAATACCCAGTAGCGCAATTGCAGGGTCATAGGGAAGCTCTATTTTTAACTTCTTGAGGAACCTCCACACTGTTCTCCAAAGTGGCTGCACCAACTTGCATTCCCACCAAGAGTGTAAGAGGGTTCCCCTTTCTCCACATCCTCTCCAACACACATTGTTTCCTGTCTTGCTGATTTTGGCCATTCTAACTGGTGTGAGGAGGTATCTCAATGTGGTTTGAATTTGAATCTCCCTGATGGCTAGTGATGATGAACATTTTTTCATGTGTCTGATAACCATTTGTATGTCTTCATTGGAGAAGTGTCTGTTCATATCTTCTGCCCATTTTTTGATGTGATTATCTCTTTTGCATGTGTTGAGTTTGAGAAGTTCTTTATAGATCCTGGATATCAACCTTTTTTCTGTACTGTCATTTGCAAATATCTTCTCCCATTCCGTGGGTTGCCTCTTTGTTTTGTTGACTGTCTCCTTTGCTGTGCAGAATTTAAGGGACTATCCACCAAGATGATCTAACAATTGTAAATAACTATGTCCCCACTATGGGAGCAGCCAATTACATAAGAAACTATTAATCAAGATAAAGAGTCATATCGATATGAATACATTGATAGTAGGAGATCTCAACATGCCTCTCTCAGTAACAGACAGATCATCCATGTAGAAAATCAATAAAGAAACAAAAGCATTGAATGACACATTGGACAAGATGGACCTCATAGATATATACGGAACATTCCACCCTAAAACCAGAATAATCATTCTACTCAAGTGCACATGGAACCTTCTCCGGAATAGACCACATACTGGGTCACAAATCAGGACTCAACCGACACCAAAAGACTGAGATTATTCCCTGAATATTCAGATCACAATGCTTTGAAACTGGAGCTCAGTCACAAGAAAAAGTTTGGAAGGAACCCATCACCTGGAAACTAAAGACCACCTTGCTTAAGAATGGTTTCACTTATTTGTGGAGCATAACAAATAACACGGAGGACATGGGGAGATGGAGAGGAGAAGGGAGTTGAGGGAAATGGAAGGGGAGGTGAACCATGAGAGACTATGGAATCTGAAAAACAACCTGATGTGTTGTGAAGGGGCGGGGTGTGGGAGGTTAGGGGAGCCTGGTGGTGGGTTTTAGGGAAGGCAAGTATTGCATGGAGCGCTGGTTGTGGTGCAAAAACAATGAATACTATTACGCTGAAAAGAAATAAAAATAAATTTTAAAAAGGGAAGGAAAAATACCAGTGGAATTTTGATGGGAATGGCATTAAAAGTATAGATTGCTCTAGGTAGTATAAACATTTTAACAACATTTATTCTTCCGATCCAAGAACATGGAATGGTCTTCCATCTTTTTACGTCTTCTTCGATTTCTTTCATGAGTGTTCTGTAGTTCCTCGAGTACAGATCCTTTACCTCTTTGGTGAGGTTTATTCCCAGGTATCTTATGGTTCTTGGTACTATAGTAAATGGAATCGATTCTCTAATTTCCCTTTCTGTATTTTCATTGTTAGTGTATAAGAATGCCACTGATTTCTGTACATTACTTTGTATCCTGCCACGTTACTGAATTGCTGTATGAGTTCTAGTATTTTGGGGGTGGAGTCTTTTGGGTTTTCTATATAAAGTATCATGTCATCTTCGAAGAGAAAGAGTTTGACTTCTTCCTTGCCAATTTGGATACCTTTTATTTCTCTTTGTTGTCTGATTGCTGTTGCTAGGACTTCTAATACTATGCTGAACCAGAGTGGTGAGAGTGGGCATCATTTTCGTGTTCCTGATCTCAACGGGAAGGCTGTAAGCTTCTTCCCATTGAGGATGATGTTTGCTGTGGGTCTTTCACAGACAGATTTTATGAAGTTGAGGAATGTTCCCTCTATCCCTATACTTTGAAGTGTTTTAATCAGGAACGGATGCTGGATTTTGTCAAATGCTTTTTCTGCATCAATTGAGAGGACCATGTGGTTCTTCTCTCTGCTCTTATTGATTTGTTCTATCACATTGATTGACTTGCAAACGTTGAACCACCCTTGTAAGCCAGGGATGAATCCCACCTGGTCATGGTGGATGAACTTTTTAATGTGCTGTTGGATCCTGTTTGCTAGGATCTTGTTGAGAATCTTAGAATCCCAATGTTTATAGCAGCAATGGCCACGGTCGCCAAACTGTGGAAAGAACCAAGATGCCCTAAAACAGACGAATGGCTAAAGAAGATGTGGTCCATATACACTATGGAGTTTTATGCCTCTATCAGAAAGGATGAATACCCAACTTTTGTAGCAACATGGACAGGACTGGAAGAGATTATGCTGATTGTAATAAGTCAACCAGAAAGAGTCAATTATCATATGGTGTCACTTATTTGCGGTGCATAACAAATAACACGGAGGACATGGGGAGACGGAGAGGAGAAGGGAGTTGAGGGAAATTGGGGGGGGAGATGAACCATCAGAGACTATGGACTCTGAAAACTAACCTGAGGGTTTTGAAGGGGCGGGGGGTGGGAGGTTGGGGGAGCCTGGTGGTGGGTATTGTGGAGGGCACGCATTACATGGAGCACTGGGTGTCATGCAAAACTATGTATGAATTCTGTTACACTGAAAAGAAATTAAAAAAAAAAAGAAAGAAAAGTGTGTATAAAAAAAATGCATTGGAGGAAATCAGTAGCAGATAGTTTGTGAAATAGGTAGTTTGTGAACCAGAGCTAGATTTGGAAAATACAAAGACAAAAACGCAGAATATAGCAGTGAAGTGGAAGAAATTTTAAAAATATTTAAAAGATAAATTAATTAATGGATGTTGAGATGGGAGAGAGAAATGAGAAAATGGAGTCTGAGAACTTTTCCAGAAAGAAAACCAAAAGGAGGCAAAGACAGTATGTGAAGAATTAAACGAAATAACTCCAACAAAATGCTTATTACTACAAGTGCTCAAAAAACAGCTAATTCCCTCTTCCCCACCTTTTCTTTACTACTTGAAAACAAAATAAAGATTTTTATACCTGCAAAAAAATGGAATGAACAAAAAAAAAAAGGGAGGCCACTTAAAAGGGGTCAGGCTCAATTCATGGGATGCCTTTACAACAAGATGAATACAGTGTGATAGGTTGTTGGGACAACCAAGTCCCTGTGCCTTGTGGATTTAGATGTAGCACAGAGGCTACTTACCTCCTCAGCATGTCTGACAGGGTTTGTCCTCAGTCTCCCTCCACCTCATCCCCTTGCAGGACCACCGTTGCTTCTCTGACTTGAACATTGGAAACAAGTGCATTCTTTAAAGTAGAAACAAGAACATAATACAGTGATAAAAAATTTAAAAATAAATAAAAATAAAATAAAAATGCTAATACATTCTTTCTCCATCACTGTAGGGAGTTTTGTTCTTTAGTAGCCTATGCTCATTGCTTAGCTAGTGCATGAAACACCACCATAAGTAAATTTATAAACCTGAAGTATTTGAAGAATTTCTTTTTTTTCTTTTGCTTCTTTTATTTTTAATTTAAATTTTTTTTCATTTCTTTTCAGCAAAACAGAATTCATAGATTTACACCACACCCAGTGCTCCATGCAATGCGTGCCCTGCATAATACCCACCACCTGGCTCCCCCAACCTCCCACCCCCTGCCCCTTCAAAACACTCAGGTTGTTTTTCAAAGTCCATAGTCTCTCATGGTTCATCTCCGCCCCAATTTCCCTCAACTCCCTTCTCCTCTCCATCTCCCCATGTCCTCCGTGTTATTTGTTATGCTCCGCAAATAAGTGAAACCATATGATAATTGACTCTCTCTGCTTGGCTTATTTCACTCAGCATATTCTCTTCCACGCCCGTCCATGTTGCTACAAAAGTTGGGTATTCATCCATTCTGATGGAGGCATAATACTCCATAGTGTATATGGACCACATCTTCCTTATCCATTCATCTGTTGAAGGGCATCTTGGTTCTTTCCACAGTTTGGCGACAGTGGCCATTGCTGCTATAAACATTGGGGTACAGATGGCCCTTCTTTACACCACATCTGTATCTTTGGGGTAAATACCCAGTAGCACCATTGCAGGGTCATAGGGAAGCTCTATTTTTAACTTAAGGAATCTCCACACTGTTCTCCAGAGTGGCTGCACCGATTTGCATTCCCAACAAGAGTGTAAGAGGGTTCCTCTTTCTCCACATCGTCTCCCACACACATTGTTTCCTGTCTTGCTGATTTTCGCCATTCCAACTGGCCATTTTTTGATGTGATTATCTCTTTTGCATGTGTTGAGTTTGAGAAGATCTTTATAGATCCTGGATATCAAAATTTTGTCTGTACTGTCATTTACAAGTATCTTCTCCCATTCCGTGGGTTGCCTCTTTGTTTTGTTGACTGTCTCCTTTGCTGTGCAGAAGCTTTTGAACTTGATGATGTCCCAAAAGTTCATTTTTGCTTTTGTTTCCTTTGCCTTTAGAGACATACCTTGAAAGAAGTTGCTGTGGCTGATATCAAACAAGTTACTGCCTATGTTCTCCTCTACTATTCTAGTGGATTCCTGTCCCACGTTGAGGCCCTTTATCCATTTCTAGTTTATCTCTGTGTATGGTGTAAGAGAATAGTCGAGGTTCATTCTTCTCCATATAGCTGTCCAATTTTTCCAGCACCATTTATTGAAGAGACTGTTTTTTTCCACTGTATGTTTTTTCCTGCTTTGTTGAAGATTATTTGACCATAGAGTTGAGGGTCCACATCTGGGCTCTCTACTCTGTTCCGTTGGTCTATGTGTCTGTTTTGATGCCAGTACCATGCTGTCTTGGTGATCACAGCTTTGTAGTAAATCTTGAAATCAGGTAATGAGATGCCACCAGTTTTATTTATGTTTTTCAACATTTCCTTAGCGATTCGGAGTCTCTTCTGATTCGATACAAATTTTAGGATTATTTGCTCCAGCTCTTTGAGAAATGCCGGTGGAATTTTGATTGGAATGGCATTAAAATAAAAATTGCTCTAGGTAGTATAGATTTATTAACAATGTTTATTCTTCCGATCCAAGAACATGGAATGGTCTTCCATCTTTTACGTCTTCTTCAATTTCTTTCATGAGTGATGTGCAGTTCCTCGAGTACAGACCCTTTACGTCTTTGGTTAGGTTTATTCCCATGTATCTTATGGTTCTTGGTGCTGTAGTAAATGGAATCGATTCTCTAATTTCCCTTTCTGTGTTTTCATTGTCAGTGTATAAGAAAGCTACTGATTTCTGTACATTGACTTTGTATCCTGCCACGTTACTGAATTGCTGTATGAGTCCTAGTAGTTTGGGGGTGGAGTCTTTTGGGTTTTCCATATTAAGTATCATGTCATCTGCAAAGAGAGAGAGTTTGACTTCTTCCTTGCCAATTTGGATACCTTTTATTTCTCTTTGTTGTCTGATTGCTGTTGCTAGGACTTCTAATACAATGTTGAACAAGAGTGGTGAGAGTGGGCATCCTTGTCGTGTTCCTGATCTCAACAGGAAGGCTGTGAGCTTCTTCCCATTGAGGATGATGCTGGCTGTGGGTCTTTCATAGATATATTTTATGAAGTTCAGGGATGTTCCCTCCATCCCTCTACTCTGAAGCATTTAAATCAGGAATGGATGCTGGATTTTGTCAAATGATCTTTCTGCATCAATTGAAAGGACCATGTGGTTCTTCTCTCTTCTCTTATTGATTTGTTCTATCACATTGATTGACTTGCGAATGTTGAACCACCCTTGTAAGCCAGGGATGAATCGCACCTGGTCATGATGGATGATCTTTTTAATGTGCAGTTGGATCCTGTTTGCTAGGATCGTGTTTTGAATCTTAGCATCCATACTCATCAGTGATATTGGTCTGAAATTCTCCTTTTTGGTGTGGTCTTTGCCTGGTTTGTGGATCAGGGTAATGTTGGCCTCATAAAAAGATTCTGGAAGTCTTCCTTCTGCTGCAATTTTTTTTTAATTTCTTTTCAGCGTAACAGAGTTCATAGTTTTACACCACACCCAGTGCTCCATGCAATGCGTGCCCTCCACAATACCCACCACCTGGCTCCCCCACCCTCCCACCCCCCGCCCCTTCAAAACCCTCAGGTTGTTTTTCAGAGTCTGCAATTTTTTGAAACAGCTTCAGGACAATGGGTGTTATTTCTTCTTTGAAAGTCTGGTAGAATTCCCCAGGGAATCCGTCAGGTCCTGGGTTCTTGTTTTTGGGGAGGTTTTTGATCACTGCTTCAGTCTTGTTACTAGATATCGGTCTATTCAGGTTGTCCCTTTCTTCCTGCTTCAATTTTGGGAATTTATATTTTTCCAGGAATGCATCCATTTCATCTAGGTTGCTTAACTTATTGACATATAACTGTTGAAAATAGCTTCTGATGATTGTTTCTACTTCCTTGGTGTTAGTTGTGATCTCTCCCTTTTCATTCATAATTTTATTAATTTGAGCTTTCTCTCTTTTCTTTTGTATTAGAGTGGTCATTGGTTTATCGATCTTATTGATTCTTTCAAGAAACCAGCTTCTTGTTTCATTGATACGTTCTACTGTATCTCTAGTTTTTACCTCATTCATATCTGCTCGAACCTTGATTATTTCCCTTTTTGTGCATGGAGATGTTTTAATTTGTTGTTGAATCTCTAGTTCTTTAAGGTGTATAGACAGCTGTTGTATTCTGGATTTTTCAATTTTTTTTGAGGGAGGCTTGGATGGCTATGTATTTCCCCCTTAGGACCACCTTTGCTGTATCTCATAGGACCGACGTGTCTTCATTTACATTGTTTTCCATGAATGGTTTAAGTTCTTCTTTGATCTCCTGGTTGATCCACGCATTCTTAAGCAAGGTGGACTTTAGCTCCCAGGTGTTTGAATTCCTTCCAAACTTTTCCTTGTGGTTGAGCTCCAGTTTCAAAGCATTGTGATCTGAGAATATGCAGGGAATAATCTCAATTTTTGGTATCGCTTGATTTCTGATTTGTGACCCAGTATGTGGTCTATTCTGGAGAAGGTTCCATGTGCACTTGAGAAGATTGAGTATTCTGATGTTTTAGGGTGGAATGTTATGTATATTCCTATGAGGTCCATCTGGTCCAATGTGTCATTCAATGCTTTTGTTTCTTTATTGTTTTTCTGCATGGATGATCTATTACTGAGAGAGGCGTGTTAAGATTTCCTACTATCCATGTATTCATATCAATATGACTCTTTATCTTGATTAATATATATATTGATATATATCAATATATTATCAATTATTCAATTAATTACCAATTATCAATCAATTGATATCAATATCAATTATCAATAATATATATATTGATAATATATAATTGGCTGCTTCCATATTTGGGGCATAGATATTTACAATTGTTAGATCATCTCAGTCGATAATCCCTTTAAGAATGATGTAGTGCCCTTCTGTATCTCTGACTACAGTCTTTAGTTTAAAATCTAATTTATTTGATATGAGAATTGCTACCCCCACCTTCTTTTGAGGCCAATTGTCATGAAAGATGTTTCTCCATCCCTTCACTTTCAATCTGGGTGTATCCTTAGGCTCGAAATGGGTCTCCTTTAGACTACATATGGATGGGTCCTGTCGTTTTATCCATTCTGCAACCCTGTTTAGTTTTATGGGTGCATTTAGGCCATTCACATTGAGAGTGATTATTAATAGATCCGTTTTTATTGACACCGTGTTACCTTTGAACTCTTTCTTTCTGTAGATTGTCTCTATATTTCTGTTCAATGATATTCTTGGGATTTTTCCTCCTTTATAGAACCCCCCTTAATATATCCTGCAGTGTCGGCTTGGTGTTTGCAAACTCTTTTAAGCCTTGCCGGTCTTGGAAACTCTTTATATCTCCATCCATTTCGAATGTCAGTCTTGCTGGATAAAGTATTCTTGGCTGCATGTTTTTCTAATTTAGTGCCCTGAATATATCTTGCCAGTGCTTTCTGGCTTGCTAGGTTACTGTAGACAGGTCTGACGTTATTCTGATGGGCTTTCCTCTGTAGGTAAGGAGCTTCTTTGTCCTAGCTGCCTTCAAGAGAGTTTCTCTAGATTTATAATTCCTCATTCTTACTATCAGGTGTCTCGAGGTGTTTCAAGAATCTAACATCTGGGGGGGGGGGGGCGTTCTGCCTCTAGTACATGAACTCTGTTTCCATTTGCGATATTTGGAAAATTTTCATGAAGAAAGTGTTTGACAATATCTTCTAGATTTCTTTCTTTCTCCTCCTCTTCAGGGATTCCAATAATTCTGACGTTGGAACATTTCATGGCATCATTTATTTCCCTGATTCTGTTTTCGTGGCTTCTAAGCTGTTTGTTCCAGGCTTCCTCCTGATCCTTTCTCTCTATCTGTTTGTCCTCCAGATCACTAATTCTATCTTCTGTCTCTGTTACCCTAGCTTTTAGAGAATTTAGATTAGATTGGAACTCATTGAGAGCCTTGTGAACATTATCCCTGGTGGCTTTCAGTTCTGCCCTAGTCAATTCTGTTTGGTCATCCATGGCTTTCTCCAACCTAGCTATTGCCTGGATAATTGTTAGCCTGAATTCCCTTTCCGACATAATGTCTATTTCTGTCTCCATTAGCTCTGTTGCAGAGAGTGAATCCTCTGAATTTTTCTTCTGCTGGGCATTCTTCCTCCTAGTCATTTTGGTGAGAGATGGCTGAATGGTTGTAGCTGGATGTATCAACCTTGGTGCAGTGAAGGTGCACCCTGGAATGCTTCTGAGCAATCAAGAGTCCCCACCCAAATGAAAGAAAAAAAGAATGAGAGAAAGCAGAAAGAGAGAGACAGAGAGAGAGAGAGAGGAAAAAGAAAGAAGGATAAAAGAGAAGGCTCAGACCAAATTGGCCCCAAGGTAAGTTTTGTGAAGTATACAAACAAAAACATACAAACAAAAAAAAGTGATAAAAGTATATGACAAGAGAAGAAAAATATATATACATATATATTTAGAAGCAAAACAAAGTAACAAACAGACAAACAAAAAAAAAAGTACCTCACCAAAAAGAACCCTAAGTATAAGATTTATATACTACCAGGACAAACACAAATATACAAAAATACTGGTAGGAGAAAAAGATGGAAGAGTGGTTGTAAATTCTCAGTGTGGGTGTGGAAGGTTATTTTGATTCATCCTGGATGTATCTTGGTATCTTTTTTAAAGGGCATAACTTTCCTAAGATAACAGGGCATTGAAAATTGGTTTACCTATAGGGGCAGCATTGATTGGGGAAAGGGATTACCTTGAAGTTTAACTCTATATGAATATAAGCAAATAAAAGTAAAGAAAAGAATGATCTAAACTAAAGTGAAATTTAAAAAAATTTTTAAAATAGAAAAGTAAATGAAAAACATGGGTATATGTACCAAAACTTCAGGTTGAAAGGTTATTATGGAATTTGATGTACTGGACATCTCACTGTGATAGTAAATAGGCTAAAAAAATCTATATAAAAAATAAAAAAATAAATTTTTTAAATTAAAATATGAACCAGAAAATTGGGAATGAATAAAACTTAAACGTTTTATCTATGAAGTAGTTGATCTATGATTGTTATCTTCTTGGCCGGTTGGCTTTCTGGGGGAGGGGTCTGCCCCATGGATTTTCAGGCAGTGTTTCCTGAGTTAAGTCCTCCCGCCCCCCTCCAGGGGGTGGGCTCTGAGGAAACCAGACCTTCAGGCTTTTGTTCTCTGGAGGTTTTTATGTCTGTTCCTTTGTTTTCTCTCCCCTTGGCAGCTCCCGATGGTTCTAGGAGGTTTAGAGGAAAGAAAACTGCACCCAGACCTCCCTCCCAGAGAGAAGTCCCAGTCCATTCCCCTCTGGGTGCTGCAGAGCAGGTTCCCAGCCGCGATCTCTAGGGACACCTGTGTGTCCTGCTTGTGCTCAAAACCACAACAGCGGCAGCTGTCTGGGCAGCTCCAGACTGCCAGAGAAGTTCCAAGCAGTTATCTCACACTGAGATTTTCCCGCTGTCCCGGGCTGGGAGCACTCAGCCTTTTCGGGTGGGAGAGCACTGGGCTGGCGCCGCCTTGCGCCTCTCTCAGGGGAGTGAGTGGAGAGCGTCTCAGGCTCTGCTAGCGTGGCCTGACACTCACGTGGGGACTGCAAAAAGGCTGTTTCTGCCCGAGAGGGTCCCAGCCCCTGCCACACGCCAAGCGCCCTTAGGAGTTCTCCTCGAGGCTCAGGGACCAAGACCTGGTTTCTCCACTGCACTCTCTCTGGCTCAGCTCCAGGAGTGTCTGTCCTTAGTGGGGGACTTAAGCCCCTGTCCCTAACTGTTCCAATTCCCACAATTTCCCCTTGCGATCCTTTGCTCTTTTTTTTTTTTTTTGAGTGCTTTCTATCAGACTTCAAGTTAATGCTGGTCCCCAGTTGTAGGACACTCTCATATTGGGGTATTACTTTCCAATGGGTCTCCTCTGGTGGCTCCCTCCCCCTTTTGTTTATCTTCTGATACCAGTCCGGCGTTCCCACTCCACTTTACCTGCCCACTAGGGTCTTCTGCCCCTGTAGAGATCCTGACGTGTAGAATTCTGATCACAGGCTGATTTCATGAATGATCGGAGTTCCTTGGTAGGTAATCAGCTCACTTTAGGGGACAGGTTGAACCGGTGCCTTCTCCTAGTTCCCTGCCATCTTGTCCCCCCTGAATTATTTCTTAGTAAAACTATTAAATACATGATTTCTTAGGAAAGAAGCTAATTTTAAAAAATACCAGATTTGGCAGAGGAGATCCTCTAAAGGGAACCATATCCATATACAACTTATTAAAACTTTTTTCAGAGGGCAATTGTTTGGTTTGATCCAATAAGCACCTGACTCTTGATCTTAGCTCAGTTTTTTTGTTGTTTTTATTTTTTGTTTGTTTTGTTTTGTTCTTAAGATTTTATTTATTTAGTTGAGAGATAGAGCAACAGAGAGAGCATGATCCAGGTGTGGGGATGGGAGAAGCAGACTCCCTGCTGAACAGGGAGTCCAAAGCAGACCTTATTCCAGAACCCTGGGAACAGAACCAGACGTAAAGGCAACAGCTTAACTGACTGAGCCACCCATGCACCCCCAACTCAGCTCTTACCTGGGATCCTGAGTACAAGAACCACATTGGGCTCCATGCCCAGCATGGAACCCACTTAAAAACAAAAACAGTAAACAAAATAAAAAGTATGTCTGGACTGCAATATAAAACATGGCATTTCAAATCTGCGAGTAACGCAATCTTGTGTGAATATCAGTTATGTTATTTCCCTCTTTTCCAGAAATCACATCCACCACATGGAACCAGAAAATGATACACAAATTTCTGAAATCTCTTCCCCTGCATTACCAGCTGACATACAAGAGCACTGGATGTCCTGCTGGTCCTGTGGTTCAGAGTTACCAATTCTTCCACACAAATGTGTATGTCCTTCAAACTCTCCTAGTGACATGGGAGGGAGCCCACATATAGTCACTTGTTCATAAAGTCATCAGAAATAAACTTGAATAACAGAATGATCATGACTGTTCTCTTCATTTGTCAGATAGTGGGTGAGAAATTAAAAGCAGCACATGTTCCACTTGCCTCATGTCTGTTTACTTGGATTGTTGTGTCAGTTATCTCTTGCTGTTTAACACTGTTCTTGTCCAACGGGATGCCATTATGATGTGGGTCTCCAGGTACAAAGGTTAGGAGAGAACTCTTGAGCCATTTTATGATGCACAAATGCACTTTTATTATAGCAAGTTCTGGACCCATGGACAGAAAGAGATGAATAGGACTGTGAGGATAACTGGTTATATACTTTTGAGTTTATGGAAGAAGGAGGTAGAAATAATGTAAGTTTCTAAAGAATCTGTGTACACCGAATGTGAGGTTTACAAGTCTTCAGAGGTCTGGTTATTGTCAAGATAAGTTTCCTTTTAGTCTCTAATAAAACATCAATGCTAAGGCAGCCATGAGCTCTTGGATGAATGTCATCCTCTACATGTCTCAGGGATTCATCAAGCATTGTAAGTTGTAAGGAGATAGACTTTTAGCTACATTTTCTTGCCTTTGTTCTCCTCATCAATAATTCCTTTACAATCAAATAGCTTATATTCTGGGAAGCAATTCTGATCTGTGCTGGGCTCCTCATGAGTCTGGATCAAATGTGAATCACTACATTGTATTTCTCCTTTTTAAAAAATTATTATTATTTTTTTATTATGTTATGTTAGTCACCAAACAGTACATCATAAATTTTTAATGTAGGGTTCCAAGATTCATTATTTACATATAACACAGTGCTCCATGAAATATGTGCTCTCCTTAATTACCATCATCAGACCAACCCATTTTCCCACCCCTCTCCCCTCCCAAACTCTCAATTTGTTTCTCAGAGTCCATGGTCAGTCATGATTCTTTTCCCCCTCTGATTCCCCTCCCCTTTATTTTTCCCTTCCTTCTCCTAATGTCCTCCATGCTATTCCTTTTTTTCCATAAGTAAGTAAAACCATATGATAATTGACTTTCTGCTTGACTTATTTTACTCGGCATAATCTCCTCTAGTCCTATCCATGTTGATGCAAAGTTGGGTAGTCATCCTTTCTGATGGCTGAGTATTATTCCATTGTATATATGGACCACATCTTCTTTATCTATTCATCTGTTGAAAGACATCTAGGCTCTTTCCACTGTTTGGCTATTTTGTACATTGCTCTGAACATTGGGGTGCATATGGCCCTTCTTTTCACTACATCTGTATCTTCAGGGTAAATGCCTGGTAGTGAAATTGCCAGGTCTTAGGGTAGTCCAAATTTTAACTTTTTGTGGAACTTCCACACTGTTTTCCAAAGGGCCTGCACCAACCTGCATTCTCACCAACTGTGTAAGAGGGTTCCCCTTTCTCCACATCCTTTCCGTCTTTATTGTTTCTTGCTTTGTTAATTTTTGCCATTCTAATTGGTAATACATGCTGTCTCAATGCGGTTTTTGATTTTAATTTCCCTTATGGCTAATGATGACCCTGAACTCTATGTTCAAATAATTTTTGACAAAGCAGGAAAAAATACCAATGGAAAAAGATAGTCTCTTTCATAAATGGTGCTAGGAAAATTGGACAGCTATATACAGATGAATGAAACTCAACCATTCTCTTACACCATACACAAAGATAAACTCAAAATGGATGAAAGACCTCAATATGATACAGGAGCCCATCCAAATCCTAGATGAGAACATAGGCAGTAACCACTTCAACATCGGCCACAGTAACTTCTTTCAAGACACGTCTCTAAAAGCAAAGGAGACGCCTGGGTGGCTCAGTTGGTTGGATGACTGTCTTCGGCTCAGGTCATGATCCCAGAGACCCAGGATCAAGTCCCGCATCAGGCTCCCAGCAACACGGGGAGTCTGCTTCTCCCTCTGACCTTCTCCTCGCTCGTGCTCTCTCACTGCCTCTCTCTCAAATAAATAAATAAAATCTTTAAAAAAAATAAAGGCAAAGGAAAAAAAGTGAAAATGATCTTTTGGGACTTCATCAAGATAAGAGCTTCTGCACAGCAAAGGGAACTGTCAACAAAACAAAGAGGCAACCCACAGAATGGGAGAAAATATTCGCGAATGACACTACAAAGGGCTGATATCCAAAATTTCTAAAGAACTTCCAAAGTCAACACCCCAAAAACAAATAATCAAGTCAAAAAATGAGCAGGAGACATGAACAGACACTTCTTCAATGAAGACATACAAATGGCTAACAAGCACATGAAACAATGTTCATCATCATTAGCCATCAGGGAAATTCAAATCAAAACCACACTGAGATACCACCTACACTGTATTTCTAAGGCTCATCCATGGTATTGTTTGTGTCCATAGTGCTCTTCTGTCTCAGTCCATTTATGGTCTTATTACCACATTTCTATATGTAAGGTATTCTTCTATTTATGAATTAAATGAACTTACATGAATTATTTGAAATTTGTCCCACTTTTCCTACATCCATAATTACTACTTGCTTTCCTTTGCTTGTCGCTCAATAGAGAGTCAGGTTCCTGTGCTCTAGATCCTACCCTTGGCCTTGCACCAGATATTGTCCTACATAATTAAATCACTGGAGATTAACGACACAAAATAAACTATATATTTAGAGTGTACAATTTGATGAATTAAAGAAGCATCACAAAAATGGAGAGTACACAATGCAAGTTTCTATCTGTGTATAATTTAAGACATTTTTTTGAGATATTTATTTATTTATTTATTTATTTATTTATTTTTAATTTCTTTAAAGCGTAACAGAGTTCATAGTTTTACACCACCCCCAGTGCTCCATGCAATGCATGCCCTCCACAATACCCACCACCTGGCTCCCCCAACCTCCCACCCCCCGCCCCTTCAAAACCCTCAGGTTGTTTTTCAGAGTCCATAGTCTCTCATAGTTCACCTCCCCCCCAATTTCCCTCAACTCCCTTCTCCTCTCCATCTCCCCATGTCCTCCGTGTTATTTGTTATGCTCCACAAATAAGTGAAACCATATGAAAATTGACTCTCTCTGCTTGACTTATTTCACTCAGCATAATCTCTTCCAGTCCCGTCCATGTTGCTACAAAAGTCTGGTATTCATCCTTTCTGATGGAGGCATA
>PISX010021063.1:0-34457 GCA_004024625.1 Mellivora capensis
TTCCATATTTGTATTTTATACCTGTCTTTGATTTATAGTTGAGAGAGAGATCACATTCTTGATCTTCTCTAAAGAGATAACATTCCCCAAGTTAGCACACCCCAAAAGGAAAAAGTATAGGAATAGATATGTGCAAGGGCATCAACCTAGATTCAGTAATGACATTTAAGAAAATGCTGTTTGGTTAGCTGCCTTCTACTATATATCTGGGCTAGATGATTGCCATTTCTTTTTCTTTTTCTTTTAACCACTTGCTTACAAATAATATATTTTTGTAAAATAATGGATAAAATTAAAGGAACAATTACAGGAAACCCTTATGTGAAAACACATAGTATTCTGTATCATGAAGAATGCAGAAAGTCATGATCTGACTTATGGCTCCACATTGCACATTAGTCAAAAATTAAACATGAAAGTTGAACAGAATAAATTTGATGGAAACTTCTAAATTCTTGTCTGTTCTTATGGCAACAGAGCAGTATAATCTATATTTTAGAATACCTCTGCAGACAGGGTCTGGGTTCAATTCCTGGCTTTCCCATGTAATATAATTATGTACCTCAAACAAATTATATATTTTTTCTGTGCTCCAATTTGCTCATCTGAAAAATGGGAATAGTTTACCTGCCTCCTAAGGCTTTAGTGCGGATTAAGGGAGGTAATAACATGTAAGGAATTTAGACTAGAACCTGGCACACAGGGTGCCACTACACATCTGTTATCCTCAGGTAGGGAGGACACTTTTTTGCAACACTACTTTGTGTGGAAAGAGGTTGTGAGGTCTCGAAAGGGAAGACTGTATGAGGTACCTGGGGAGTCTGACCTTAAATGTTGGCACTTTCAGCCTCAATATTGTGACCATGGCTCAGAGATAGTAGAATCACCATACCTAAAGAGATTCTGTGTGGTAAGACAGAGGTTATTTCTGTATACAGAACCCAATTACTACAATATGACTATGGGGCATGTTCTTAGCATCTAATTGCGAAAGAGTCTAATTCATCTTTTGTCTTCAGTGCTTAGCATGGTGCCAAGCACTCTAATAAGCACATAACAACTTCTTGGTAAATGTCTGTCAAGTAAATGAGTAAACAATTCAGTGAATACCAGAATTCCAATATATGTAAAATTAAATGTACCATTCCCGGAAACAACCTTTTGTTTCATGCTCTCAGAGCTTTTGCAGAGCTCTGGTACTGAACACAACTCTCAGATCATGGCACAGAGGAAGAGAGGCTCCAGAGGGATTGAATAGGAAATTTTCCTCAGCTATGTGGGACAGGGCGTGGGATCAGCATTAGGCTGAGTTTATTTATTTATTTATTTATTTTTTAAAAGATTTTATTTATTTATTTGTCAGAGACAGAGGGAGAGAGAGTAAGCGAGCACAGGCAGACAGAGTGGCAGGCAGAGGCAGAGGGAGAAGCAGGCTTCCTGCAGAGCAAGGAGCCTGATGTGGGACTCGATCCGAGGACGCTGGGATCATGACCTGAGCCGAAGGCAGCCGCTTAACCAACTGAGCCACCCAGGCGTCCCTAGGCTGAGTTTAAAAAGGTAGATTCAGAACTGCTATATTCAGTGATTAAGAAGTAACATATTCCCCTTTCAGCAGTCTCAGTACTGTGTGTGCGTACACACACACACACACTCCCAAATATATCAGTTACTGTACTGCCTTACTCATTTTGGGTAAGTGCTGCCCAATAGTCTACCTGAACACTTAATAGTCTGAAACAGTGACATTCATTCATTTAGCCTCTGGATCTGCAGTTTGGTGGGGGTTTGGCTGGGAAGGCTCATCTGCGCTCCATGCACTATAGCAGAGGCAGCTCTGTTTTTGACTGAAAGTTTCATTCAAGATGGCAAATTCACATGATTGACTAGTTAATCCTAACTGTCATCTGGTTGCTCAGTCATGCTGTGGGGAAGGGACTTGGTTTCTTTCCACATGGGGCCTCTTCATAGACTAGAATCCGTTCGCAGCGTGGCGGCTGTGTTCTAAGAGTTAGCTTCCTAGAGAACCAGACAGAAACTAGATTTTATGATCTAGTCACAGAAAGCAGATAGTGTCAATTCTGCTATAGTCACAGGCCACCTATATTCAAGGGAAAGAAATGTGGACTCCTTCCTGCCCCAAGGAAGAGTGTCAATATCACAGTGGATTGTGTACAATAGTGGATATTGTGACCACTTTGGAAAATATAATCCCTAATTAAAGAAACTCCAATTCAGGTACCTCTGAAGTTTCCCAGGGTGACAAGACTGTTCTGGTATGCAGGAGATGTTTTCTGGGAAGAAGCATATCCAAAGGGAAAAGATATTTTTGTGAAAGTCTGGAAAAGATGGTTCTAATTACATGTAAGAGGTGTCATGATTCTTGTCTTGGAAAAAATATAAACAATATAAATGGGACAAAGGGATGGATGGGGGCATTAGCTGATTGAGGTAATTTAGCAGGAAGAGCTGAGTGTCAACAACTAAAAAAAAAGGAATCTTCACTTTATCCTACTGAAACCAGTAGAAGGGGATATTCTGAACAATCATGGACCTTTAGCTGTCTGCTAACTGAACCTAATCTTTCTCTGTGACCGAACATCATGACTGGAGGTTCAGAAAAACTTTACGCAGCAAATTGAAAGTAGACAGAAAAATCGTAGGAAAATCTATAGCTGAAGTATGTATCAACATTCTTTGTTAGTAAATATTTATTTAGCTCTCACAGGTGAATTATAAATAATGGCTATAGTTCTCCTTCAGGGCAGATTAGAGTTCAGCTGAGAACAGTATTCAACAAATCAAATGCCAGCAGCTTTGCCCTCTCTGCCAGAGAAGAGGCACTTAAATGGTTTTAAAAATTATCTATCTTAGGACTTTGCATGGAAACCCAGAAAAATCGGTTTGCTAAAATCTATACCAGCTGGCCCAGGTGACTTCCTAGTCTCTCTCCACATCCGTCCTATTCACAATTGAACTGTTATTGATTTGTATGATGAAGCACTAGCACACAAGTGATCGAGCTTCCCCCAAAACCAGAACTTCTCTCTCTCTAGGGTTTGGGATGGGAAAGAGAAATCATAGGCAATAAATTTTCTTTCTCAAAATATATTTGTTACTATCAGCTTGCTTCCTTCCATCCAAAGGAGACTGTCAAAGCCCAGTTAGGATTGAACATGGCAGTTCTTTTCCTTCTGGAATGTTAATCCGGCCAACAGAATCCTCCCAGACAAAGGAGAGATGATTGTGATTGGTCTTATACTAGCCTCTGAGGAGTACTCCAGCATTCATTTCCAGCCATCCAATATGCTTCAGTAATTTAATTTAATAGTTTGGCCTTCTTTTGAAGATTCGGTTAACTAAATGGTGATGCATTTGTGACAACTATGTGTACCTTATGTCTGAGCACTGTTGTCAGGATAGGGACTCTTTGGGAGTTTGACTGGAATGGAACATGCTAGACCTAAAGAACTGAGGACACAAGATAAAAGCAGGATTTTTATCTCTTTCCCTGGACACTTCCACGAATGGGGCCGTGGACTCCTTTACCTAGGAGAGTTGAGGCAGAGCCTCAGGAGTGAGGTCATTGTCAGGACTCTATGCCATGTAAGGCTTCTTGCCGTTTACTGGTTAGTATCTGGTAACTTATTGAGACCGGACAACTTCATGTGCAGGATTAAAGGTGTTGTCCTGATCACCGCACCTCAGTTTCCATCCTCCTCATGGGGCCTAGAAATCACGTGACCGCTTTTTGCAGCTGGGGTTACTCTCCTTGACGCTAGGCAGAATTTGAAAACAAACTTGTTTTTATTTCATCTCCTTGTAGGGATGACAATCCATGGGGCTGAGAATAGACATTTTCTGTGAGTTCCATAGGTTCTTCGACCTATGGCTGGAACTGTTTAAATGCACTTCATACTGTGTTTGGAAGCATGTTTTGAAAGGCATTATTCTGAAGTTTGGTGCTGTCTCCCTTCATCAAGTTTAATTCTTTTTATATCCCAAATTCCATTTCTGGTTTTGAATGACTACCATTGCTTTCAGAAAATTCATTGTAACATGTCTCGAGATACTAATATGACATGTACCTCATAAACAGGCTAGTTTTGCATTGTGTAAGCTCTTCTTTCTGAAGAGATGTTAAATGAACCTGCTACATTTTACTTTAAGGAGTTAAGCTTTGAAGAACCCTTCAAACAGCAAAACTTCTTTAGACAGGTGGTAATTTATTGTTAGGCATTCTGAAATGGTTTGTCTTGCAGAAATAAACATACAATAAAATTACCCAAAAAGCATTCAGGTGAGTGTTTTGATTCAACAAATGACAGGAAAGTTTGGAATTTGAATATTTTGTGAATTGTAGTAGTAACATTAGCAATTGAAGGGCTACAAAGACAAATCAAATGGAAAGCAATTTTGGTTTTAATAAGAAAAATGTGCAGTTATGTAGAAGATACTAAAGGTACTAGAAAAGGACTTCAACAAGGAAATAGGAATTATGTATAATTAACCAAGAAGATCAAGAACACATGGTGATTGACAAGAATTAACAGAGCTATTAAAGATGTTTTTGAGGCAAATGCACATGACATATTTTAGTATTTCTCCAATGATTTCAACATAATTTTTTGTTGTTGTTGCCTGCTGGTTGAGGTTTAGCAGATGATATGTAAACAGCCAAAATGCTACACAGTGAGAAAAACTTCTTAGTTGTCAAGCTGCCAATCTTTTTTAATGCCTTGTGTATTAAAAATACATATGTATATAAACACCCACACACCTAGGAAATAGATTGACAAGAAAGGTTGTAAATCACACAGCAAATAAATAAATAAATACATACATACATAAAAATGGAATAGCACATTTATCTGTATCAGATAGGACCAGACTTCTTTAAATCATAATTGCACTTTTATTTGATATTTGTGGGAAAAAACCACACATTTTTATATTGGGGAGCCCACACTAGACTTCTTTTCAAAGAGGTATGTAAGTAGTGGAAAATGAAGAAAGATATCAGCACAAGGGTCAATATGAGTAAGTGTTTAATGCTGGAGTAGAGATGTCATCAAGACTAATTATCTGAAAAAAAATTTTTTTTTCTTTTTAGCACCTACAGACTATTCCTGTATTGGTCAGTCCTGAAAGTCAAATATATACCCGTGTTTCTCACTTTGTGGGCATCATAATCATTGGAGAAGCTCCTTTAAAGTATTATTGCCTGGGTTCTGTCCTCAAAGATTCTTGAGGCTCGTCCTCAGGAAGCAGTATTTTTAACGTCATTCTTTGCCTCACTGCCCAGGTGTGATTCTTAGGCACACTGAAATCTGAGAATTACTGGGGCAGATAATATACATACAATATGATAGGAGACCATGGCACTTGCATGGTAAAACATTTATACCTTTAAAAATGTCAGAGCCCGGGATGCCTGGGTGGCTCAGTCAGTTAGGTGTCTGACTTCAGCTCAGGTCAAGATCTCAGGGTCCTGGGGTCGACTCCCATGATGGGGTGTCTGCTTTTCCTTTTGCCTCTGCTCCTCCCCCCCACTCATTCTCTCTCTCATATAAATAAATAAAACGTTTTTAAAAAGTGTCAGAGTTCATCTGGAGTCTATGGTCCACATGAAACAGTTTAAAACCCATTTTTCTTCTGGGTTAGTTGTTTCATATTTTACTTTTTGCATAATTATTCTAAGAAATATTCCAACTTGACTTAGATTACACATTTTTAACTTATGAAATAACCAAATTATTAGGATTAGGAATTCTATTAATGCCTTTTTTTTTTTTTTGAACTTTGGAGCCAGAGGGAAAAAATCATAGCTTTCTGTAATGACAAAAAATTTGCAAGTATACAGGTATTTAAGTCAAGAGAAATAGTATTGAAAAATGAAAGACATTATATGTAAAGTGCTGTAACTTCTTTATTGTTTATCAGCCCTAAATGTTATCATTCCCTTCCAACTGACTGTTTGTTTTCAGTACACTGTGCCCTATTCTTAACTGGTAAGACCTGAAGATACAAAGGACTTTTCATAGGCTTGCACAAGCAGGGCTGGTGATGGTGGGAGGAAGGTAAGCTAATCCTTTGAGGTGGTTGTGGAAAAAATTTCTGGCTGTGGTTGTGTAGCCCTAAGTGGTAGAAGCATGGGGAGAGATGGTAGAGTTGATGTGGCCAGGCCAGGTCTCGAGGTATACATATGCTGGAGGTTGGAAGGGAAAGAGAATTTGAGTGTAGGCCTAGGACTAGCCTACCCATGAACAAGGTGTTGGTGAGGGCTATGGAAGGTCTGCCTTGGGAGATGGTCTGGTGTATTTGAAACTGGTACAAACTTCAGAGTCAAGCTCTCATAGTTTGAATCATGGGTTTGTCATTGACTGGCTTTCTGACCACTGAAATGTCACTTATTCTCTATGCTTAGCACTTTTCTTTGTTCTAAAATGTGAATGATAATAGTTGCTACCTCAGAGGAGTTTTATGTGGATTAAATGAATTGGCAACTGTTTTAATTGGGATAGAGTAAATGCTGGATATTCCAAGATGTCTTACATCTATTGAGGAAGCAGAGACTATCTGAGATGGACTCACCACCATTAAACAAAAGATTGTTCCTATGAAAGGTACACCTAACATGATGCATATTGGAATTCTTTTATTCAATGAATCATTTATTTGTTTATTCAGTAGACATTTACTAAGCACTTACTATGTTCATTTACTCAGCAACATGTTAAGCACTGGGAATAAAAAAGTGAATTGGACTCTCACAATAAGGTATTAAGGTACATGCCCTATAGTCATATTATAACTGAATACCCTGTTATTGAGAGAGTGGTCTTTTAGTGAATTAATTAATTTTTGTTTATTAGTCCCAAAGGATATGGCCTTTGGCACTAATTTTATCATATGACTTAGAAGAATGAGAACCCAGCATCTCTCTGGGCAAGAGCAAGGGGAAATAGATGTGGCTGGGCAGTGCATGTCCTGTGTTTCTCCAAACTCTCCAGTGAATGACTTTAGTTCATTCATGACTCCTTAGGGAGCAGCAGGTGGGGGGTGGGGGAGAGAACCCTGGTGGGTTACATGGAAGGATACATCTGAAGTGGAAAATGAATGCCTCACCCTAGCATTATCATTTGCCAGAAATATTCTATCACTTATTTTCTTTGTCATACATACTCTTATGAAATAGGTTTCCTTTTTCCTTTCTCTCTTCTCCACATTTTAGATTTTTTTTTTTTTTTTTTGGGGGGAAAAGGACTTTTGATTCTGGACACTATGGAGTAAGCACACTCCACCCTATCTCCTCCATTAGTTATAACTAAAACACCCCAGAATAAAAGACATTAAACGACTGAGTGACAGATGGACAAAAGCAAGCAGAATGGATAAGGATCTCAGGACTGGAGGAATGATCTGGCAAGTGAGTTTCCGGTTTAGTTTTTGTTTTCCAAAAGTTCTTTCTCCCTACCAGCACATGGTGGCACAGTCTGCAGAGAGGAGCCCTGTGGATTCTCGCCACCTTACATCAAGTGAGTGGCAACAAAGAGGTGAGATCACTTCACCTCCCTGCTAGCATGGCAGCAGAAACACTGTGAGGCCAAGACTTGCAGAGCTGCCTAGATCAGTTACCCCTCAGAATACCAGTGAAGAGATGGAGTCCTTTCTCCTCCTCACTGCTGTGACAGAGGCAGACTGGCAGTAGCATGGTGAGGCTAACTTTCTATCTTTCTAATAATAATACCAGGAAGATAGAGCCCTGTGTACCAGAGTGGGGAAGGGATAATGGAGATGAAGTAGCTGAAGAAAGTGACCATTTAAATCTATGTTTAAAGTCCTGGATTAACTCCTGAGCTGTGCATGCTTGAAACTATATGGAATCAGCTCAGCAAAGGTTTTGAACACTGGCCTATGGTGAGGACCATGCTCAGGTTTTATTTTAATCTGATCTCTGGGTGGTTCACAAGCTGGGCAAACCAGGTATCACTGCAAATTCTTTGAAAACCAAGTTAACATTTAAAGACAGTGCATAGAAATTGGGCCGGAATATGTGTTGACTACCTGTTAGAATAAAACAGAACAAAAATCTGTGTTTCATAGAAGATTTAAATAAGATTCAGAGTCTTACAGTATTCAAAATGTCCAAGATACTACGCTAAACTTCTCAACGTACAAAGAAGTAGGAATATCTGAACAACTATTAAGGGTAAAAGAAAACAATAGACACCAACCACAAGATGATTCAAGTGTTGAGATTATCAGAAAAACTCTCTGAAGCAGCCATTATAATCATGCTCCAAGAAGTAAGGCAAAACACTCTTGAAAAGAATAGATACATGGAAGCAAAACAATAGAAACTATTAAAAAAATCAGAGAAAAATTTTAGGACAGAAGAATATAATAATGGAAAATTTAAAAAATCACCAGAGGGGCTTACTAGCAGAATGCAGATGGGAAAGAAGGAATCAGTAAAGTCAGTGAACCTGAAGACAGGGAATAGAAATTATGCATTTTAAACAACGAGAGAGAGACAGAGACAGAGACAGAAATAGAGACACACACATGGAGAAACAGAACCTCAGGGACCTTTGAGACAATATCAGCAGGTCTAAAATTCACATTATAGAAGAAGGGAAAGTATGTGAAAAAGCAAACAAAAACAAAAAGTATAGACTTGAACAACACCATTAACTAACTTTATTTAATTGACATTTATATAACACTCTAGGTCACAACAGAATACACATTCTTTTCAAGCATGGATGGAACATTCACCAAGAAAGTCCATACTATGAATCATAAAGCAAACCTCATTAAATTTAAAAGAATTTAAATTATTGAAAGTATGTTCTCTGATCATAACAAAATTAAACTAGAAAGCAATAACAGAATCCTATCTGTAAATCACTACTTTTCTAGATATTACAAAATTAAACAAAACATTACTAAATAATGTATCAAAGATGAAATCTCAAGGGAAATTAAAAATTATTCTGAACTGAATAAAAATGGAAATATAACCACCACAAATTTGTGTGACACAGCTAAAGCAGTGCTTAGGGGGAAAGTTATAGTATTAAAAATTTATATGAGAAAAGAAAGTTCTCAAATCAGTAATTTAATATTTGAGAAAAACTATGGTCAATATATTTTTTTAAAGATTTCATTTATTTATTCAAGAGAGAGCGAATGAAAGAGAGAGCATTAGAGGAAAGCAATCAGAGGGAGAAGCAGACTCCCCACCAAGCAGGGAGCCCTATGCTGGACTCGATCCTGGGACTCCATCCCAGGACTCCAGGATCATGACCTGAGCTGAAGGTGGTCGCCCAATGAACTAAGCCACCCAGGCACCGTTATGGCCAATACTTATTAATATGAAGCTGACTGATTAATCTTGAGAATAAAAGTGTAGAATAAAGCTAATATCCACATTCAACATTGTAGTTTGCTTTTAGTTACCAAATTTCTAAAATTTCTTTCCCTAAAACATTCACAGCAGAGGTGTTCATTTCACTTGCCTATTTCAGTTCTACATATCACCACAGTCACTGGGATTACCTCAAGAAAAGGAATAATCTCAATGGCTATTAGCTCAACATGGCTATGTTTATTTACCTACAGAAACACAAAAAAGAGCAAAATATACTGAATACAAATAGAAAAGCAAAGTCAATGAAATTGAAAACATAAAAATCAATGTAACCAAAATCTGGTTCTTTAAAAAAACAAACAGTAAAATTGATAAAACTCTTGTGCAATTGACCAAGAAAATAAGGTATGAATGGTTAACACAAATGATCAGAAACGATCAGGAATAAAAGAAGGAATATTACTAACAACCCAAAAGACATTCAAAGGATAATAAGGAAATATTTTGAACTACTTTATGCATATAATTTACAACTTAGATGAGATAAATCAATTATTTTTAAGACACAAATATCAAAATCAATTAAGAACAGAGATAACTCGAGTCATCTTTTACCTATTGAAAAAAATCTTACTCACAGTTAAACACCTTCAAAAAATATTTTCAAGCCCAGATGGTTTCACTGGTGAACTTTACTAAATATCTAAGGAGGAAATAACATCAACTCTTCAAATTTCTTATTGAGTTAGAAAAGGACAGAACATTTCCCAACACATTTCATAGAGCTAGCATTACTTTGACACTAAAACCAGACAAGGACAACATGAGAAATGAAAACTATAGACCAATTCCTCTTGAACACAGAAAAATCCTCAAAAATATTAGCAAGGCAAATCCAGCAATGTATAAAAAGAATAATAAATCACAACATGTGAAGGTTTATCTTGGGGAAACTCTCAAGTAATTAGAAATGACAGATCATTCCACCAGTCCTGGATTCACAGTCTAAAATCAGTTAATGTATATAGCCACATTAACAGACTTAATGACTAAAAGAACAAATGATGGTATCAGTAGATTCAGAAAAAGCATTTGACAAAATTCTACATCCAATATATAATAAAAGCTCTCAGCATACTTGGAAGAAAAGAGAACATGAACAATCAGATAAAGGGCATTTATGAAAAACCTACAGCTAATGTCATACTTAATGGTGAAAGCCTGATTGCTTTCTCCCTGACAGAAACTAGACAAGGATGTTTAGTCTTTTTAATTTAATATTGTACTAGAATTCTAGTAAATGCAATATGTCTAAAAATTGAAATGCAAGTCATTTTCCTTTTCTTCCCAAATGATTGGACAGGAAAAAATAAAAGAGTTTTTACTTGTAGATGATATGATTGTCTATATATAAAATCTCAAGGTATCTATTTAAAAAACTTGTAGAACTAATAATTGAGTTTAGCAAGGTAATAGGATAAAAGAACAATAAATAAACTTCAATTATGTTTTTATATACTATCAAAGAACAGTTGGAAATTGAGATTTTAAAAAATTAGTAGTATTTATGGTTGTTCCAAAATGAAACACTTGGAATAAAAATAGAAAAATGGGTGTAGGATCTATATGCTGAAAACTATAAAATACTGCTGATATTAATGGAAAAACATATGTTCATGAGTTGGAAGACTCAACAGTTAAAATGTTAGTTGTCTCCATTATTATTTAGAGATGTAATGCAATCCCAATCAATATCTCAGTAGGATTTATTTTGTAGCTATCAATAAGATGATCATAAAACTAATGTGGAAAGACAGGAACTAGAATAGTTAAACAATTTTTTTAAAAGAACAGAGTTGAAGAATCACTCTATTGAATTTTAAGCCATATTATAGAATTATAGTAGTCAGAGTAGTGTGGTAATAGAACACTGAAACAGAAGGGATAATCCAGAAATAGATCCAGCGCTCAGAAGTAGTTGAGTTTCAACAAAGGTGCAGTGGCAATTCTATGGATAAAGGGCAGTCTTTTCAACAAATAATCTAGAACACTTGGAAATTCACATGCAAAACAATGAACCGTGTTCTATACTTTAATCCAAAAGAACTTAACTCAAAATACATCAGAGATGCAAATGAAAATGTGAAACTATAAACACTTAGAAGAAAACACAGGGAAAAATCTTTTTTTAAAATTATTTTTAAAATTTTAATTCCAGTGTAGTTAACATACAATGTTATAGTAGTTTCAGGTATATGATATAGTGGTACAACTTCCATATGGTATAGGGGAAAATCTTTCTGACATTCAGTTCAAAAGAGTTCTTAGAAACAATACTAAATGTACAATCCATAACAAGTAACTGATAAATTGGACTTTATCAAAAACTTTTGTTCAACTCCTGACATTATTAAGAAAATAGAAGGATAAGGGGAGAGAGAAAGAGAGAGAATAGATAACCCACAGACTGGGGAAAATTTTTTTTCAAATCACATATCAAACAAAGGATTGTATCAGAATATGCAAAGAACCCTCCAAATTAAAAGAAAATTAGAAAATAACTCAATTTTTGAAATGGACTAAATATTTAAATGGGTACTTAACCGAAAAAGATATACAGATGGCAAATAAGCACATGAAACTATGTTTTCCATCATTAGTCACTAGGGAAATGAAAATTAAAACTGCCATGAAATAGCATTTATACCCATTATCTTGTCTAAAATAAAAACTACTAATGAAACCCAGGACTGATGAGGACGGCGAGGAACAGGGACTGTCATGTGTTGCTGATAGGAGTGCAAAGTGGTCCAGCCGCTCTGGGAAACAGCTTGGCAGTTTCTCAGAGTTAGGTATGCACTTACTCTACGACCTAGCAATCCTACCTTTAGGTATATATATTTAAAAAGGGAAAGTTTATGTTCACATGAAAACCTGTGCATAAATATTTATGGGAGCTTTATTAATGATCACCCAGAACCAGAAGCATCACAGATATCCTTCAGTGCGTGAATGCAGAAACACACCACAGTAATCCAAGTAGGGAAACATATTTACCAATAGAAAGGAATAAGCTGATACATGCTAGAACTTGGATGACTCTCCTGAGACTTATGCTGAGTCAAAGAACTCAAAAGTTTACATATTTTATGATCTCACTAATATAACATTTTGGAAATGCCCTTTCCCCTTGCAAAAAAAAAAAAAAAAAAAAAAAGGGAATAGAAAACAAATCAGTGTTTTTCTGGGGCTTTGGAGTGAGGAGGGTCAGAACACAAGAGACACTCCAGGGGAGCTCTTTGGGGTGTTGGCACTGCTCTGTATCCTCTCTGTGGTCATGATTAAAGAATTTATACATGTTAAAATATCACAGAACTGTACATCAAAAAAAGTGAGTTTTACTGTTTGAAAATAAAATAAAATAGAAATTCATCTGGATCCTTGTCACTGTTTCTTGTAATAACTTAGTGTATTCTCAGCTCTATAATCTGTCGTTATTCACTGAATGAAAGGATTTGATATTTTGTTTTCTTACTAATATATTTTAATTTTCAGCTAGGAACTTAATAGATGGCTCAAAAGATAATATGAAAACTAATAGCCTTAAATTCTGATGTTTTGAAGGATTGTAAGCATCCAGAGTTCCCTTCATATACTAAGTTTTCTAGTCTGCATCTAAATTAAAATGGTAATTTCTATAAAAGATTTAATCATTTTCTTCAGTAATGCTTTTTAAAAAATAGAATAAGATGAAATGTTTGTCTCTTCTCAATGCCCATTTCTGCATCTTCCTCAATTTATTCTGACACATAAACTTTTATTTCTACCAGAGGAGACTGGAGTTGGAAGCTTTATTTAAATTGAGTAATTGAGTGACTGTGTTAATGTTGCTTTGGGAAAAAAATGTATATTTGAATGTTCTGCCCAAAAAAGCAATGCTTCCTGCAAAAAAAAATAATTCCTGTATATTTTTACAAATTTCTAATAAGAGGATTCAAGATCAGTTGGGGGTCATAAACTGTGAAGGACCTAAAATTTTCTTCCACTTGCAAGTTAACAAGATAGCCAGCCATGGTTTTAAAGATGCCCTTTGCCAGAGACTCCAATCAGCAAAATCACCAGTAAAGAGAAATGTATCTCAAAGTAGTCATTATTATTTGGGGGCCCTCAAAGTAGAGAATAGGCTCCAGTCTTGTGTACAGGGCTCCAAGTCAGCCTATTGGTTGTTCCCCATTCAAAGGATACTTGGTTGCAGATTGGCAGATAAAACAGACAAACATACTGTTTTCAGTGTTCAGAGTATCATGAAGTGCAGAGCCTTCTTCCGTAGGGGGAGAGGAGAGGCAAAGAGACAACAATTTTCCTTGACTACCAGACTGATTGAATGTTGAGAATCTGTTCACTTGTCCTGAGAAAGTTTACTTGGTGACTAAGCTCTTGAATGTCCGTGGTGTTTATCAGCTACCCCTACTGGTGGAGGTATGATAACAGTGCAGTCAGGGACACTGAGACTGAGACTTTTGTTTTGCTAACCCACAGGACATCAAGTATAGAGTGAAACCTTTGGACAAATGGGATAGAGGTATTTGCGCTAAATCCTGACCCACTCACTCATTGGTGGCAAATAACAGTGGAGTTTAGGTAGCTCTGGCGGATCTCTACATGAATGAGAATTGGTCTTGGTAATCAGGTACCAGCGGCCAGGAAGAAGGCACTGGTGACATCCAAGCAGCATTCCAGGTACCATCAGTCTATGCAACAGGGTTGGTTCCAGTCACAATGTCTGTGCCAGCTAGGGCTGGGAGAGCAACTATTGGATTCACTGATGATGAAGTCATTAGAGAGTGACTCACATGTCTCTCCAGGTTTTCTCTACATGCAGTAAGTAGTTCTTGAATGGGAGAATCCCTTCTGGCGCTTATAACCATTCACAATACAGGCATGTCAAAAATCAACACCAATTATACATTTATCAATGTAAACCACAATAGCAGTACATTGAACTGTCCCAAAGGGCCCCACCTACACGGTTGGGTTAGCTTCCCTTCCTCACTGTAAATGTGGCCCAAACCCTCTGAACTGAATCTGGGCATTTCCTTCCCTCTTGGGATGGGGTAGAATGGTGACTTACCCTCCTGTATTCAACAGAGCCTTCAAAGTTTGAGTCCTTCCTTCTACATAGTTTCTCAGCATTCTTGGACAGGTGCATATAGCATCTGGTGCTCCTTGGGGACAGGGAGACTTTGGCTCCACCCCTTACTGTTTTTTTCTTTAAAACAGTTGAGGTTCGCTTGGAGGAGAGAGGATCAGGGGAGGGTGAGGGTGACACAGCAGGGAGAGGGTGACACAGCTTCAGTAAACGGGTCATATTTACTTTCCATTTTGAGTGGTGCAGCAGATGCTCATAGCTCAACTAAATGAACCTCCAATGTTATCGATCCAATCAAAATCCAATCTCAAATAGCAAGGTCATCATAACCAACACCTTCAAAGTCAGTTTTGGAGACCCCTTAACAACTACAGCCACGTTGATTTCTATTTGGAATCTCAGGATTTATGCCTTCTCTCTGTCTTGGTCTTTACTCTTACGAGACAGTTTTTATAATGGGGCACACATTATTCTGGAGTACTCCACTGCCACATCACCAAGATAACAGTTCTTAAATACTCATGTAATTTCAACATAGGACTAGGGTTGTTTTCCCAGGCAGCGGCGATGACAGCAAACGTTTATCCAGATCTACATTGCCATGCTAGATTGTGGGAGGGGCTGAGCTACATGCTGCCCAGCTGTTGCGATTCTTTCTTAAGCATTGTGTGTTTCCCTATCTCAGTTCCCAATTGAACCAGCCAAGGTCCCAACAATTTGCCTGCTTTCTCCCTATAGTGGTTGCAATTTTCCCTCCTTTCATGTTCAGTATAGGTGTGCTTCTCTGAAACTTGTCTCACAGGGGACACAATATTACACTTACCAGAGTGGATCTTGCTACTAGTTGTTACAGCGGGGTAGACCTGAGGTTGACTTTGAGACTGACCAGGAGGTCCCTCCCTCCTATGGGCAGCTGTCTTTGAACCTACTTTCTTGTCTTCTATCTGCAACCATCTCTCCAATTTATCTTCATTAACAGGACATAAAATGGAGGGCCATTTAATGCCTAGTTGACTGTACAATTTGGTTAGATATTTCATAGTGATCAGTTAGAAATTTTCCATTTCAACTACCTTCCCCTATGATTTAATATGGAGATAATTGACCCTGTTCCCCTGTTAAATCACCCCAACTTCTGTTTAAAGTGACCAGTGGAAGGAAGGAAATCTTAAGCTTCAGTTTCCAGGAGGAAGAAATCACTTTTGCCTAAAATAATAATCAAAAAGGAGACATTAAACTCATGTATTTCTGGAAAAAAAATAAAAAGAGGTAGGAAGGAGAAGGCACTGAAGCTTGAGAGGAGCTTAATAGTCTTTAATTGGTGCTGAAATATTTGGGTAAGTTCTGATTAAATTTGCCACAGGCATAAGTATCAATGGAAGAAAACAGGATACGAGACATTGGACAAGTTATAAAGAAAGAGTACTTTGTTGTTTCTATGCATTTTCTCAGTGTGCACATGTGAAATACTTGTGGAGTTAGTTTCAGCAAGCTAATGTGGAATAGCACCTGCCAGTTGAGAGCCCAGGCTTGGGAATTTGGCATACCCACCTTCTCATATAATTTTAAACATATTTGTTTACCTTTTGCACCTACATTTTTAAAAATCTTTTGTGCTGTGACAATAATATATAATTTATATTGTTGTGAAGATTAAAAGATGAGATAAGGGGCGCCTGGGTGGTTCAGTCAGTTAAGCGTCTGCCTTCCGCTCAGGTCATGATCCCAGGGTCCTAGGATCAGGCTCCCTGGTGAGTGGGGAGCCTGCTTCTCCCTCTGCTGCTTCCCCTGCTTATGCTCTCTCTCTCTCTCAAATAGATAAATAAAATCTTTAAAAATAAATAAAAGGTGAGATAATATATGTAAAATGATCAGTGCAGTGCTTAGCACATAGAATCCTGAATAAATACCCAGCTATTATTAGTAATACATAAAGACCATACCAGTCTTTTTTTTTTTTTCTTTTTTGACAGAGAGAGATCACGAGTAGGCAGAGAGGCAGGCAGAGAGAGAGAGAGGAGGAAGCAGGCTCCCTGCCCAGCAGAGAGCCCGATGCGGGGCTCCATCCCAGGACCCTGAGATCATGACCTGAGCCGAAGGCAGAGGCTTAACCCACTGAGCCACCCAGGCAACCCCAAGACCATATCAGTCTTACTTGGGTATTGCTACAGCAGACAAATGTAGGACAAGATGACTAGTGTGAAGAATTGGTAGCTTTCTATATACCAAAAATTCAGGAGCCAATAATGCTCCTCTAAACAAGTCTTAATGGATAAGATTGATTCCCGGAATTCCATGAATAGAATTTTATCACACTGAATTAAGATCTTTCAGACGTATATAAAATAGTCTGTAGATGATGGATGCCCCTTTTCTTCATTGTAGTTATAAGAAACCTGATTCAATTTGACCCTTTCCTGAGAATAAAAGAGAAAAGAGGAGAGGTAGCAAACAGTAGGGAGTTTAACCATGAAAAAGGGTTCCCCTTTTTCTGATAAGACAGTGGAGAAAAAGGAGGTGCAGTTTATTTGAAGACAAATTTTACTCTTCATAATTTAGCCAAAGTTCAACCCAATTTCAAAAGAATTGATATATATGCTTATGCCATTTAGCCAAAGGATTCAAGAGCTAATAAAATTTCACCGTTGTTCAATTAGTGCTTAAATCTTTTAACTTCATGTAAATAAATAGAAGTTATGAGTGAAATTCTGAACTTTCCATATTTTTCAGGTAATATCAGTTAATTATATCCTTGGTAACAGTATATTGCTCTGATTTTCCTTCATGCATGCAAATCAGGCATGGAATTGTATTATCTTTCTCGGCCCGTCTTGGATGACACACTGGACAACTTCTAAGTTTCCTTTCTTGCATTAGGTTATCTCTCTGCCTTGGTTTGAGTGTAGACTATTTACTAATGAATGAGATTCTTGGTATTACAAAACTAACAAGAAATCATAATTTTTTCATAATAATAGCCATTTGTAAGTTATAATCTTCTAAGACTCTTAGGAGCCATATATAAAATTTCTCACTCATTGTGGAAAAATCTCACTGTACACATCCTTCATCAGCTTGAATGCTTCCAGAGTATGAGGAGAGTACTATGGCAAGGCAACCTCTTCTGTGTTTGAGCAGCTCTAATGAGAAGCTCTTTTCGATATTGTACTTGAATCTGCTTTTTGGAGCAGGAGAGAGTAAGCCCTTCACTCTGCTACATGCTGGTCCTTTGAGTAAGTTTATGTTGCCTTCCACTGGCCTTCAATACGCACAAATACACACACATGGCCTCAAACTATCAGTTTGACTATGTTCAGTGCGCTCATATGATTTCCAGGATCTTAGGCCTTTTATGGATTGATTTTTTTTTCCCTAAAAGATAATTTATCTAGGGTGACCACATGCCTGGATTTCCACGGATAGTAGAGTTGTCCAGGTGTAAATAGTAACAGTGCTCTCTTTTACTCTTAGAATGTTCTTGTGTCAATGATAAATTGTAATGTCTCTGTTTTACAAATAAAGATGAATTGCAAAACAGCCCTCACACAAGGCCTACTAGATTAGTGTTCTGGAAAATTCATTAATGCAGGATTAGTAGCAGATGTGTGGGTTGTGCTCCTCCCACATCCATTGTTTTTTGGGAAGTGCACAAAAATCTATCCGAGTTCTTCATCAGACTCCACGAGAGGGACCACGGTCCCTATGGTTGTGGATTTCTAAGCTGCGTGATCAGATCTGTGTGATCAGAGGCTGACATACCAAAGCTGTATGACATGGGAGCACATGGGCTACAGCCTTATTCTACCACTTCTGTGAGTTATAGGTTGGATATACTTTAGCCCTTCCCCCAACTTGTTCAGGGCCTAGGGTCCTGGCATTGCAGTTGATCAAGATTAACTGCCTTAATCATTGGGTTATAGCCAGTTTCCATGGAGCTTTGCAAGAGATCATCACTTTTTATGAGACTAGCTTTTTTTCAGATCAGTCAAATTTACCTTTTACTCAGCTCTTCCCTCTTTCTGCAAATGAAGAAGTGGCCTTTAGGCAGTATAATCTACCATTTTAACCTGTAGGCGTTGTGTGGCTAGTGGACAGCATCACTGTGGTTATCACAATAGGAATGAATGAATAACTACTGCCAAGAGCACTTCGTGTTTATCTAAGGCAGGATGGAAAGGGCTATTAATCTGAATAGTCCTGGAGGTATCTAGCTGGAAAGTGTAATAGGACAACTATCTGTATGTCACTGTGGTGGCTGAGGACAGGCTAACCAACACTAACAGTGTTGTTTCTGAGTCATAGAAAGAGACCTCTTTCTATGGGGTCCTCTGGCAGGGATCCTCTGTCATTACAGTGATATTGTATTGTACTGATCACACCAGAGAGGGACTGACACATTCATAATCATGCATTTAATCTTGCATAGTCAAGGACTCTGTCTACTACCCCAGGGGGGGAAAAAAAAGGCAATTTCTGCCTTCGTGACTATTTCCCAATGAACACTGCCCCAACAATCTTATGCCACTGCTGCTTTGGCCATTTTCCCTTGTGTGCCAGACAGTTATCCTAATCATATCTTATTTCACAGGTATGGGGGTAAAGAGCAGGTGAGGTGGAAGAGACATTTTCTTATTGGTCTTTTTAGAGTACTTCTTTTATACCTGTCTTTTCTTACCTAGTTATGTGGCATGGTGGGAAATTTCTCCTGATGTTAGATCTGGTTTAGGCACTTTCACTGACTTGCCATCTTACGTTGGACAAATCATACAAACTTTCTTTATCTATAATATAGGAGATGTGGTACAAATACCCCATGATTATAATTTCTTGAGATTGGATTTTAATTGGATTGGATTATAATCTCTTGAGATGTCTTTTTATTATTGCCCTACTCCTGACCCAGAGAACATAATATGTAAATGTGCTCTATAAATATCTAGTAGATGAATAAACAAATAATGGGTATCTTTTACCTTTCTTCTTGTTGGTGTTTGTATGCTGTTCCAACCTATTGAAATCATTCTGAATTTGGTTCTGTCTTTCATCATAAAAACTAACATTCCCCAGGTGCCTGGGTGGCTCAGTGGGTTAAGTGTTTGCCTTTGGCTCAGGTCATGATTTTGGGGTCCTAGGATTGAGCACCCCCCCACACACACTGCCTCATTGTCCCCTGCTCGGTGGGGAGTCTCTTTCTCCCTCTCCCCCTCTCCCTGCTTGTGCTCTCTCTTCAATCAATCAATCAATCAATCTTAAAAAAACTAACTTTCCCCACTTGGTATCACCTATAGAATGGATGTGCCTTCTACATAATCACCTTAGTCACGGATGCAAAGATTGAGTAGGATGTCATTACATGCATTTTTCTTTGTGTCATAGGATACACAGGAAGGAGTTTGGCTCCTCCATAGTCTCTAAAATCTTCCTATGTATTAAAAGCACCTGTGAAAAAATAAAGAGACAATTCAATGTTTTGGACTGACTGAACTACAAAATCACCAAGAACTGGCTGCTAAGATTGCTGTTCATATGGAAATTTTATTGAAAATTCATTTGGTTCTTACATTTACTGTCTTGGCCAATTCTGTTTCTTAAGGATGGAGGATGGCGAGGGGACTTTTACTCTCTGGTCTTCTGGTATCTTGATCCCAAAGACATAAAAGACCATTCTTTTTTTTTTTTTTTTTTCTTAAAGATTTTATTTATTTATTTGACAGAGATCACAAGTAGGCAGAGAGGAAGACAGAGAGAGAGAGGAGGAAGCAGGCTCCCTGCAGAGCAGAGAGCCCGATGCGGGGCTCCATCCCAGGACCCTGGGATCATGACCTGAGCCGAAGGCAGAGGCTTGAACCCACTGAGTCACCCAGGCGCCCCATAAAAGACCATTCTTAAATAAAGAAGAAAAAAAGAACATTAACCTTTTATTGGGATAACTTTGTCTTCCAATATATAAAATGACAGCGGACTGTTAGTGACTATTAAACTAGAAAGATCTAGATGAGAAGTACTGATCAACATTGAAGGGATAAAATACTTAGATAAGTTTAAGAAACTTATTTATGTCTAAAGGATGAATTTAATAGGTCTGGAAAGTTGTAAAGAGGTGGCAGTGCTTGAATCCTGCATAGTTGTCCCATTAAAGTAACAAATATCTTTCATTACCAGAGCTTAAGCAAACACTTTTATTCACAGTGAGTGTGAGAGTCACATAAACGTACTAGAAGCAAAGAGGAGATTTCTCTCTTGCCCCTGATTAATGCCAAATCATCACATTTTAGGATTGAGAGGGACTTTTAGAGACATCAGGCTAGGCAAGGGATAACATAAGAATTGTGACCCTTCCAAATCACAGTCATCCTTCTACATTTAAAGTTATTTAAATTTTTGTGCTGTTAGTCTTATAGTTATAAAATAATTGGGTATTTCTAAAATTTTAGAATAGGAAAGGGGCTCAAACTATCTCCTACTTAACTCACTGTCTTGTGCAACTAGAAGATGGTCCAGAAATTAAAGGCAAACTGGGGGTGCACAGGAACAATTGTTTTACTTCTTCCTGTTAAAAAGTGCCCAGGTGACCGGACTTGGTGCCTGAGTGGTTAGACTCTCATACTTGAAACTGCATATTTTTGGCAAATGACTTAGCCTTTTGAACCTGTCTTCCCTCAGTAATGCTAAACATGGCTTGCAGAAAGTCAAATGAGAACTAACAAAACAATAATGATGTCACAGTGACAATAATATCTAATACTTAATTTAGCTCTTCTGTGAGGTACAATGCTAAGTGTCTTAAATATGTTTGAAAATTTAATTTTTGCATAATCATTCATACAAGATGGGTGTTATTTTCATATGTACGAAATCATTTTTAAAAAAGCAAAGAGCTGGGATGCCTGGGTGGCTCAGTTGGTTAAGCAGCTGCCTTCGGCTCAGGTCATGATCCCAGCGTCCTGGGATCGAGTCCCACATCGGGCTCCTTGCTTGGCAGGGAGCCTGCTTCTCCCTCTGCCTCTGTCTGCCTGTGCTCGCTCATTCTCCTTCTCTCTCTCTGACAAATAAAAAAGCAAAGAGCTATAATGATGTGATCCATTATTATTACTAGTGTCATATTTCATCTGAGTAAAAAGACTGGGTTTTTAATGTTAGGCGTCCCCCCAGCTGCCCTGTATTTGCGACTCAACCAGGGTTCATTTGGCAAACAAATATGCCTATTAAGAGCTATATAAGAAAACATGGAAGCATGGCATCTTAGAATAAAGCTGGTATAAAATAAAATTTATTTATATATCTTTTTATTCATGAATAAAGCAGAGGATTTAGTGGTCACCAAATATCTATATGATTTCCTATTTTTCTAACAGTCTAGCAATTAGGATAGGAATCTGTAATTAATCTAGCCAATGAAATGAGGGCAGAATTAAGTGTATCGCTTCTGGGTAAAGCAGTTAAGAGTTGTTATGTCTCCTGCATTTTCCTTTTCTTCACTGTCATAATCCCAGATGACACATATTATAGAAGGCATAACAATAAAACGGAGGAGGGTACCTTGACTTACCTTGGTTTGAGTTGGGTTAGGTCCCTGAGATTACAGCATAGCCTGGCCTATTCTGACTAATGTAATTCTGCTGTGCCTTACAGCTGTATCCTCCCAAGGTTCTAGGATAATATGATAAATGAAAGAACTGGTTGGTAAGTATTTGTGCAAGTAATACGGTCCAAGCTCATAACTTTACACAGGAGGTGTCTGAGGTATAGCCAGGTTAGATTTAATTGTCTAAAGTACTAAAGATCAAGTTCTTTCCAATCCCTTCATATAACTGCACTAATAGAAAATGAGAGCATTTGTGTGGCACACCTGGATAAGTCTTCATGTTTGGTGGTGACACACTCAAGAGTTCAGTCTGTCTCAGCTCCTTTCAGGCATGCTAGGGCCTAAAGGATCAATTTCTTCACCTATATATGCCATCTTGTTTGGAAGAATCTAGCCCCAATCCCCACAGTTTATTAGTAATAGTTTCAAGATTAGAATCCAGGTGGCCTGTCATGCTACTTTACTACACTAGTTTTAAAAAATTCAATTGAGATGATTTGGATTCCAAAAAGTGTTTTGCTTCTGATTTAGCTACACTGATTGAATTGGGTACATTCTAAGTCCTCTGTCTCTTCATCTGTTAAATAAGGGGTTAATCCCTAAGGTTCCTCTAGCTCAAAAATTTTATAATTCTTTCAGAACAAGGAAATATGCCATATGCTATGTGGACCTGACACAAATTGAAATTGATATTTTATGATAATACAGTAAATCTGACAAGACAGAAAGCCGAACGAGATGATGTCCCTGAAGTGAATTCTATTCAGTTTGGCCTCTTATATTTAATCATATACATTGAGTGATTAGGTAACCATGCCCCTATGTGAGAAGTCAGCAATCTTCCGTCCAGTTGTAGATTCTGAGTGGAATGACTCCCATTTAGCAAGGATAACCACACTTGATGCTTATATATGTGAAGACCATATGTATATTAAGCTTATATATACATTAGTCACCAAGTGCTGGGAAAACTTGATTCAGATACTTACAAAGGAAAATTATGTAAAACAGTTTAATATTGTTTAAAAAGTCAATACAACATTTTAGGGCTTGGCAACATTTCTTTCCATAAATATATCTTTTATTTTACTATCAAAACTTATTTCCTAATAACCACTTCTAAACTAGCAAAATATTTAAATAATTAAACATATTACTATTTTAAGTGTTCATCCAGGACTTTTGCTGCCCAAGAAAAGTTTTTCTGGGGGGAGGAATAAACTTATTTTCCCGCTACCATCTTAGGTTCATGGGCCATTGCCCAGAAATTAGACGGGGAAAAGAATAAAACAAAAACAAAAACAAAAACCAAACAGATTAACAAGAGAAAAGCAAGCAGAAGTTTAGTAACACATGCATCAGGAATACACGTGGAAGCCCTTGTAATCAGTAACTCAAAGGGGTGGTCACAACTGGGGCTTAAGAACAGTAATTTTGTAGAGCAGTGAGAAGACAAGGAAAAGAACTTAGAACTTTCAGGTTCAGCGAATTTGAGGAAGAAAAGATATGGGGAAACTAATGGTAAATAAAGGCTGGTTTTAGCAAAGTTTGTTATGTAGATTCATTTGGGCTAATAAGGGTGGAGAGTTCTCTCCACTGATTAACTTCTCTCCTCTTGCAAGAGAAGGCGAGGAAGAATATTTTTCCAAATTTATGTCCCACTTTCAGGCAGTGAGCTTTTCTTATATCTATTTTTTCTCAAAAATTTTCAGCTCAAGATAAGCAATATGCCAAAGTAGCATATTTTGGGGTGGCATATTCTGCTACCCTATGCTGATTTGTAGGGAGGCTAGAGATTTCACCCAGGTTAAAAACCTAGATACTGCTTGTGTTCTTTTCTCAGATGCAGTTGGTGACTCCATTACACTTGTTCTATATGACCAATAGACCAGGAGAGTATCCCCTGTTCATAGCACTTAATCAAAATACTTATTTTGCTTTGAAGAATATTCAAGATGGCTAATGTTTCTCTTCGTAAACTAAAAGGCATAGCCTCGGCTGATGTATGAGCTTTAATTGAGACACATGAGTTTCACATGGTATTTTCTGTCCTGACAAGGATGTACCACATGTCACTCTGAATGGTCATCCTCTTCCTCTGGCAGCTTCCTTCTCTCTGTTCAGTGACATAAGCGGCTCTCACAGATGGAACCGTGCTGGTGCGCTGAGAGTTAATCCAATTAAAACAGCATAACTAAATAATAGAAAAATGTTTGCTGCATATGGAGGGAAAATGACATTTGAGAACTCATTTATTAGATTGATGAACTGAAACATCTAACGCAGTGTTTTCCTGACATGCTTGGCTGGTGGGGAGGCCTCCATTTCAGAACCAGTTGACAGACTATGTCCTGCCTCATTAAGGCAGCCTTAACGCAGACTACATCTGGAGAGTCTTGTATTTTTTGTGTTTTAAGTTCAGTGTGAAGAATATAACGTGTTTGTGAGAATTCTTCTGGATATTCTTTCTGAATATGCAAATAAATGTGGGCACGAAGTGAAAACTTCTCATCCGGGCCTCCTATGGCTGAGGCAAACTTTACGGAAGTCTATTCCCGTGGTGTGGTTACTTTCATCTTTTATTTTTTTTTAGTATGAGGTTGATCCCTACACCCGCCTTATGCTGGAGTCACATTGATTTTTCCCCTCACTGCCTGATGAGTGCCTATTCGTTCATGATGGAGCTGAAGCATCTTCTCCCTTGTGAAGGCAGTTCCTAGCATGACAGCCATGGCAGCACCCAGAGTGCCATCTAGGTGCCATGACTCATGGTTTATTGCCTATAATGTTATTTAGTCTCTCACCTGTTTTTATTGTTTCTCCATTGGTCTTCTTTTAACTTTATCTTTTCCTTCACTCGTATCACCCCAGCCCTTCAGCTAAGTCCATGCATCCTTTCCTCCTGAGGATTTAATTGGACCCTACGCAAGACATTGCTGACAAGCTGGCCCAGCTCTGGGCTCCAGGGAGGACCTCTGCTCTGACATTTTGATTCTCCAGGACTAGGTTTCTGGTTCAGTTTCTGATAGGTGATACCTGTTCCTTTCAGTTTCCTTGCCTGAGGAGGTCACCCATGGCAGGCATCCGCCTGCCTGACCTGCTGGTGCTTGAACACATGCATGGGCTCTTCCTGGGCCCTCAGACCGTGTGCTCTGGTACTGCAGACTGTGGAGATGACGTAGCCTCAAAGACTTGTTTATATACAACTGCCTTTGAAAAGAGAGGTGGCCGGAGACTGTTCTTTCCTTCAGGGTACTCTTGGGCCCTAAAGTATGGTTTTTAAGTGAAAGCAGTTCTAGTGCGCTAGCCAGAGAACATTGAGTTAGAGAGGCGCATGAGGTAAATGGAAGGGTGCACGTGAGGAAGTTCAGGGCCCAAGGTGGTTTGGGGGTAAATTCTGCCCAGTGGGTACACTTAAGGGAATGATGGTGAATCAGCCTAATTGCACTTTTATTTTGAGATGTAGAACTTCTGAAAGTGTCTCACTATTCAGGATGTCCTCTACCAGAAGCTGAACATGTTTTCTGGGTTTCTTTGGGCTTCCTGGATGTCCTAGACATCTGAATCTCAGAATGGTTATTAGGCTGGTGGGGTAAATTTCTTGTAGCTTAGTATTTTTACATCCTGGAATAAACCTCCATTACTGAAGGCAAACCATGAGCATTTCTGCCTTGGATTTCGTAGGAGGAAAAGTGCATACTTATTGGAAACTTATGACCTTCTCTTGGCAGTAAAGTACTCACAATTGCCTAAAGCATGCTGCCTCTTGTCAAGCCCTATGAATTTTGGGCTGCACAGTGATCTAGACATGTGTCGGGTCCAAGTTCCATCCTTTGTCTTCCACCTTGCTGCTCTAAGGGAAAACAGATTATAGCTCTCTGTGGGTCCGAGATTGTGTTTCAAGCCTCCACCTCATGTAACACAGATAATATATAGATTTTAAAGTAAATATTCTTTGATCCAAAGTCAATGATGTCGCTGTTGTCCAAGATATGTTCTTGAACAAAAGTGAGTTTTCATCCCATAAATATGTGCATATATGCAGTCTGTGTGTAATTCTATGTTTATAGTATAAGTATAATCTGTATTTTGTACAATGTAAAATATAATGTTTATAAAAAATAGTATTTATATGATAAATTCTATGCGCACACACATCTCCAATATTTTAGTCCTCATATACTGGCTATCGTAAACTTACAGTCAAACTCAGCCTCTTTATCAGAGTTTTTAGCAAAGGAGGATCAAATTTCTTTTTATTCAAAGCTTGTCTCAGGAAGACTTTCCACCCGTGATATATGCAGACACCGTGTTGCTAAGTATAGAGGACAGTCCTTGTCCATCCAAAGGATTTGTTGTGTTTTTTGGTGTCATGGTACCTCAGCTAAGCACTACTCAAGCATTACAAATGTAGCTACAGTTGTCAAGTGGTTTCATTATGATGGTAGTTTTAATAACACATTAAGGGGTACATTGAAAAAATAAACATGCTTCTATATATAATTTCAGTTGAGGGGTATTACTGGATGTAATTTTGCTTCTGAGGTGTGAAATACCCTTCTTTTGAGGTAGGGAGATTTGCTCTTAAGGAAGTTATATCCCACAGTTTCTTCACAGCTGCCTTCAGGTTTTACTGTGTAATAGCTCCATGTCTCATGTCCCTGACATGGAGTTTCTACTTCAGAAAAACAAATGTGTGGTTTTATACATCTCAGCTAACTGGCCCCTGGCTTGCACTGTTTTATTACCGTTGGCTGGAGTGCTCAAACAACTTCTTGCCTCCGATCTTCCTTAAGAATTTGTCTCAAAACTCACTCCTTCTTGTTCCCTTTCTGGATTAAAGCCATGCATATATGATTACTCCAGTCATCCCAGCATACTCCTGGCACATGTGGGAATGAATGCTAACTACAAGTCTTATGATTGCTTCAGTTTCCATCATTTGGGTATGACTCTGAGTCATTTCAGTAATTTGAGGTTTATAAGAAGGGTGCGGATGATGGAGTGCTAATGGCTTAGGTCAGTGAAGAGGCTTTAGGAGATTGAGTTGGGCACTTTGGGAACATCAGGAAAAAGTATCCTTGGAATTCCCTTGCTGGTTCCTGGCAGAAGTGGCAGTGATAATCTCGTCTCCTCAAGAGTCTTAGCAAGACATGATCATCAGTATGGGAGCCATGAGGAAAGGACAGGAGTAGATGGTCCATCAACACACATGAGAGATCTTCACAGAGAACTTCATCTCTGAATTGAAACAGGTGCTAGCAAAACATGGATGATTTACTTGAATGTGAGGGTCACCGAGGTCCTAGCAGGTGATCTACCTCCTCTCATTACATCAAAGGTAGCACACAGAAATGGAGTGTACTTCAGGAGGACCACCTGGACCCTCTCTTTGCCCATTCTATTTTCTCTCCTCTTAACAATGCTGTGACCTTCTGTGTTGGTGTAGAACTCCTCTTTGTTGTGCTATTGTTCTAGATTCATAAGTGAGTAGTAGTTGCTCTCAGTGTGTCCCTACCTTATCTAAAGTAATTACTGTTGTCAAGCATGGAGAAGGTTCTTTCCTTCTACTTTAGGGCATTAAAACTCTTGGCTTAGCCTTCCTTTGTGGTCTGAAAATGCTTGGCTAAATATGCTAGTGAAATTTAGAAAGATTATCTCTTTTTCCAAGACAGTTTTCAAGCCTATCTATTATCTTGCTTCTAAAAAAGTCAAATATTTGCCCTCTCTTTGCATGAGGCAATAATACTCAAGATTCCACCCTGGAAGTTGGAAGGTTATTAGGAATTTTGAGTTAAGAGGACAATTAAATAACATATGTATGCTATTTGTATATATCATTACAATCTTAATATCATCCTATCACAAACTGATTTATTTGTTTCTAGTACTTGGCTATTTTCAAAGACTTTATTAGTCATCCTATGAATTTATATACATAAGAACATTGTCAGATTCACTCACTTAACTATTATTTGTTGAGCACGGATTAAATTCCAGGCACTATTCTAGGCATTTGGGAGACATCTTTAAATGATAACAAAGGTCTATACCTTACAGGACTAACACTCTAGGGCAGGGAGAACTAAAATAAGAACACAAAAAATGTAAAAATTATATTGTATGTTATGCAGTATTTCATGCTATGGGTACAAAAATGGAAGAAAATAAGTATAATCATGAATGTGGATTAAAAGGAAGATATGGCTCAGAAAGCAACATTTGAGCAAAGCCATCAGGCAGTGAAGGAGATGGCCATATATGAGTCTGAAGGAAGAGTATTCCAAGCTAAGAAGACCACCAACAAGAAGGCCCTGCTGTGTGTGTGTGCCTGATGTGCTCCAGGAACAAAAAGCAGTAGTATACTGGGTGGGGAGGGAGTAAGGAGGAGAAGAATACATTTTCTTTTCCTTTTTAAAAAAAATATTTTATTTATTTCTTTGACAGACAGAGATCCCAAGTAGGCAGAGAGGCAGGCAGAGAGAGAAGAAGGGAAGCAGGTTCCCCGCTGAGCAGAGAGCCCGATGTGGGGCTCGATCCCAGGATCCTGAGACCATGACTTGAGCTGAAGGCAGAGGCTTTAACCCATTGAGCCACCCAAGCACCCCAAGAATACATTTTCTTGACAACAGTGTTCAAGTTCACAAATAAAGAAATGCTTAAATATTAAAAACAGTCTTTAAATTGATAAATAAAATTTTAAAACAAATACATCAATGAAAAAGTATTTTTTGCAAATTAAAAAGGATTTTATCAGCTTGTTTTTAATTTAATGCTCACTAATAGACTTCTAAAAAAATTTTCACATCTTAAAAGGTCCGAATCAAGTTTCTCTCACCATTTTGTCTCTCTGTGCACTCCAACATGTACATCCTTGACATATAAGCAGAAATACATGTGTGTTTTTACAAATGTGTGTTCCTCCTGCTCCTGACATGTGGATCAGCCCCTCGAGAGCATGCCACTTGTCTAAAGATACTAGCTTCTTGCATAGTGGCTGAGGCTATCTAATTATCTAATTTGTGTGAATGTAGACAGCTAAACTGAATAAAATTCACTACAGGGATTAAATTACCTAGTGTGCTGTCTGCAATGATTAGATCAAGTCTATAATTACAAAATAGTTGCTTCATTTGGGGTTCCTTCAACACCGTGTTGGCACCACACACAGCATAGTGAATTCTCCTGCTAATAAAAAATTATAAGTGTTAGAGCTGAAAGGATTCCTACAGATTATCAAAACCTCTTCATTTTGTAGGGGAAGAAATGCAGGCTCACGCACAATTCCATCTGTGTAATTAATTATAACTCAAAACAACGAGAATCTGAAATATTTTAATCAGTTGTCCAATCAGTGTATTGGAAAATATGCCAGAGCCAAAAACTTTGGGTGTTGGGCTACCTGGCTTAGGCTATTGTGAATGCTTTGACATTTCCTATGGGGGGAAAAATGGGGAGCCACTGCAGACCTTGAGCAGAGGATTAAAACTATGTTAATCGCATTTTAAAGATTACTGAGGATTGAATGGACCAAAGGTGGCTAAGGGTAAAAGCAGGAGAGATGTTAGAGAGCTATTGTAGGAATCCAGGGGAGAGAGATGATAGCTCCATTCAGAGTTATAGCCATGGGGGCACTGGGCAGAAGAATAGATTTTGGAAATATTTTGGAGGTGGAACCAAGAAGACTTTTGAGAAGATTGAATATGGATTATGTCAAGGATAATGTCTTTCAGTTGGGTTGCCTTTATAAAACATTACAGATTGGTCGTTTCAACAACAGAGATCTATTTTCTCACAGTTCTGGAGCTAGAAGTCTGAGATCAGCTTGCTGGCATGGTTGGCTGTGGCTTGCAGACAGCTGTCTTCTTGCTGTGTCCTCACATGGTGGGAAGAGAGAACAAGCAAGCCCTTTGTTGTCTTTTCTCAAAAAGGCACTAATCCCACCATGAAGGCGCCATCCTCATGACCTCATCTAAACCTAGTGACCTCCCAAAAGCTTGATCTCCCAAATGCTATCACACTGAGGGTTAGGACATAAACATACAAATTTCTGAAAGAAACAATTCAATCCATAGCAGGTGACACTAGAATTTGTGTCCTGAAAACCAAGAGAATGGAAATATATCCTAACAGGAAGGCTGGAGGGGAATATGTTTTGTGGGGAGAGATTAAGAGTTCAGTTTTGGACCCGTTGAATTTGAGATGTTTTTAAGACCTCCAAGAAGAAAAGTCTGTAGGGAATTGTATAGATGAGTCTGGAGGATGGAAAAAAGTTTTGGATAAAGGTGTAAATATGGGAGATGCTGACATAGAGATGGCATTTAAAACCATTACTATCACATTACTTAGAGACTGTGTTAGTTTGTCAAGGCTGCAAGCACGAAGTATCACAAACCGGGTGCCTCACACAACAGAAATTTATTGTCTCACAATTCTGGAGTCTGGAAATCCGAAGATCAGGTGTCAGCCAAGTTGGTTCCTCTGAGGATTGTAAAGAAGAACATAACCCATGCTTCCCAGCTTCTGGTGTCTGCTGGCAATCATCAGTGTTCCTCAGCTTGTAGTGCATCATCCTGATTGCCGACTTCATGCTCATGTCATGTTCTCCCTGTGTATGTATGTGTCTGTCACCAAATTTCTCTTTTGTATAAGGAATCAGCCAATTGGATTATGGCCCCACCCTCTTCCAGCATGACCTCATCTTCATTAATTACATCTACAACAATCCTATTTCCAAATAATATCACATTCTGAGGTACTGGGGATTAGAACTTGAACATGGATTTGGGGGGACATAATGCAACTCATAGCAGGAACGAAGTATGTATTTTTTAAAAAGAAAAGAGGCTCCAGGCAGCAAGATGGACGCGGGATTCTTCCGCGGAACAAGTGCAGAACAGGATAATCGGTTCAGCAATAAACAGAAGAAGCTACTGAAGCAGCTGAAATTTGCAGAATGCCTAGAAAAAAAGGTGGACATGAGCAAAGTAAATTTGGAGGTTATAAAGCCTTGGATAACAACGAGTAACGGAAATCCTTGGGTTTGAAGATGATGTTGTGATTGAGTTTATATTCAACCAGCTGGAAGTGAAGAATCCAGACTCCAAAATGATGCAAATCAACCTGACTGGGTTTTTGAATGGAAAAAATGCTAGAGAATTTATGGGAGAACTGTGGCCCCTGCTCTTAAGTGCACAAGAAAACATCGCTGGAATCCCTTCTGCTTTTCTAGAACTGAAGAAAGAAGAAATAAAACAGAGACAAATTGAACAAGAAAAGTTGGCTTCTATGAAAAAGCAAGATGAAGACAAGGATAAGAGGGATAAGGAAGAAAAAGAAAGCAGCAGAGAAAAAAGGGAGAGGTCTCGAAGCCCAAGAAGACGCAAATCCAGATCTCCTTCCCCTAGAAGACGATCTTCCCCTGTCAGGAGAGAGAGAAAGCGCAGTCATTCTCGATCTCCCCGTCACAGAACCAAGAGCCGGAGTCCTTCCCCTGCTCCAGAAAAGAAGGAAAAAACTCCAGAGCTCCCAGAACCATCAGTGAAAGTAAAAGAACCTTCAGTACAAGAGGCCACTTCTACTAGTGACATCCTGAAAGTTCCCAAACCTGAACCTGTACCAGAGCCTAAAGAACCTTCTCCAGAGAAAAATTCCAAAAACGAAAAGGAGAAGGAGAAGACCCAACCAAGATCTCGGTCACGTTCCAAATCAAGATCCCGGACACGGTCTCGCTCTCCTTCTCATACTCGGCCCAGACGTCATCATAGATCCCGAGCAAGATCATACTCACCTAGAAGGAGGCCAAGTCCGAGAAGGCGGCCATCTCCTCGAAGAAGAACCCCACCAAGACGAATGCCACCTCCACCCAGGCATAGAAGGAGTAGATCTCCAGTGAGACGAAGAAGGCGTTCATCAGCATCCTTGTCTGGAAGTAGCTCATCATCCTCTTCGTCTCGTTCCCGGTCACCGCCAAAGAAGCCCCCTAAGAGGACATCCAGCCCCCTCGAAAAACTCGTAGGTTATCTCCTTCAGCAAGTCCTCCCAGGCGAAGGCATAGGCCATCACCTCCAGCAACTCCACCGCCAAAAACTCGTCATTCCCCAACACCCCAGCAGTCAAACCGTACAAGAAAAAGTCGTGTTTCTGTCTCTCCAGGGAGAACTTCAGGTAAAGTGACAAAACATAAAGGTACTGAGAAAAGAGAGTCCCCTTCACCAGCACCTAAGCCTAGAAAAGTAGAGTTATCTGAATCGGAAGATAAAGGTGGCAAAATGGCTGCGGCAGATTCTGTGCAGCAGAGACGTCAATACAGATGACAGAACCAGCAGTCTTCATCTGATTCTGGCTCCTCTTCTTCCTCAGAAGATGAGCGACCCAAGAGGTCCCATGTGAAGAATGGTGAGGTAGGCAGGCGGCGGAGACATTCCCCTTCCCGGAGTGCCTCTCCATCACCTCGAAAGCGCCAGAAGGAGACTTCCCCTCGGATGCAAATGGGAAAGCGATGGCAATCGCCAGTGACTAAAAGTGGTAGACGGAGGAGGAGTCCCTCCCCACCACCCACCAGAAGGCGACGTTCTCCTTCTCCTGCCCCTCCTCCTCATAGGCGCAGGTCTCCCACGCCACCACCACGACGAAGGACTCCTTCTCCTCCACCCCGCCGGCGCTCACCTTCTCCAAGAAGATACTCTCCTCCAATACAGAGGAGATACTCTCCTTCTCCGCCTCCAAAGAGAAGAACAGCTTCTCCCCCTCCCCCTCCTAAACGAAGGGCATCACCATCTCCACCACCAAAGTGTCGGGTCTCCCATTCTCCACCTCCCAAACAAAGAAGCTCCCCAGTCACCAAGAGACGTTCGCCTTCATTATCATCAAAGCATAGGAAAGGGTCTTCCCCGAGCCGGTCTACGTGTGAGCCCCGGTCACCACAACCAAACAAAAGGCTTTCGCCCTCACCACGGCCTCGAGCTCCTCAAACCTTCTCAAGCCCTCTATGTGTGAGCCCCGGTCACCACAACCAAACAAAAGGCTTTCGCCCTCACCACGGCCTCGAGCTCCTCAAACCTTCTCAAGCCCTCCACCTGTTCGAAGAGGAGCGTCATCATCACCCCAAAGAAGGCAGTCCCCTTCTCCAAGTACTAGGCCCATTAGGAGAGTCTCCTAATGCCACCTCCACCCAGGCATAGAAGGACTCCGGAACCCAAAAAGACAAAAAAGGCTGCCTCACCAAGTCCTCAGTCTGTAAGGAGGGTCTCATCCTCCCGATCTGTCTCAGGATCTCCTGAGCCAGCAGCTAAAAAGCCCCCAGCACCTCAGTCTCCTGTCCAGTCCCAGTCCCCCTCAACCAACTGGTCACCAGCGGTACCGGTCAAAAAGGCTAAAAGCCCAACACCAAGCCCATCTCCAGCGAGGAACTCAGACCCAGAAGGAGGTGGAAAGAAGAAGAAGAAAAAGAAGGACAAGAAAAACAAAAAGGATAAGAAGCACAAGAAACACAAAAAACACAAGAAGGAAAAGGCCGTGGCGGCAGCCGCCGCAGCAGCAGCAGCTGTCACCCCTGCGGCCCCCACTGCCCCCACGACCACATCAGCACAGGAGGAACCGGAGGCAGAGCCCGAGCCTAAGAAGGAGACCGAAAGCGAGCCTGAAGACAACCTCGACGACTTAGAAAAGCACCTGCGTGAAAAGGCGCTGAGATCGGTGCGGAAGGCTCAAGTGTCCCCACAGTCTTAGGCGGGAATGCGTGTCATGATGTACATTTTATTTGGTTTGTACGCAATTCAATTTCAAAATTGCTAAAATGTGTTTGAGCTTTAGACTATAACATTTGTTGTAATAATTGCTAGGTTGAAGTTCACCATGTAAAAAAAAAAGGGCATGGATTTACATTGCAAAAGGTGTCCACAGTGTATTAGTGACATTCTTTCATTGACAGCTGACATAAATTCATTTAGAGTGAAATATTTTAAGCCAAAAAAAAATCCCCTTTTTAAAAAAGGGGGTTTCAATATTGTTGGCATTCTTATGGTTTCTTTTTAAAGGCCTTGGCTATTCCCAGAGGTTGTCCTTTCTTTTTATTTTTTTTCTTTATTTTTTTCTCCTTTGTGTCTTAGCACCCATTTAAGTTATGATGCTTCCAACCTTGTATGGTTTGAAGCTTGCCCAGAAATAAGACCACTGTTGAACTACCACAAAAGTATAAATGAATATTTTAATGCCACATCTTTCCTGTTGCCTGTGGAGTCTCTGCTGAAACGAATCAGGATTTGAACTCTAGGATGAGACAGAAAATGAAAGCATGTTGTTTGCCAGGACACTGTGGGTTTATATTGATGTGTAACAAGTTGATTTGG
>PISX010021064.1:0-34505 GCA_004024625.1 Mellivora capensis
AGATTTTTCTTTTGTAATGCAAATTTATTCCCTGGAACAGCAGCTCTCAAATTTTTTGGCTCCAGACCTTCTTATATGTTTTACATTTCTGCACTGTACATCTTAAATGTTTGACTCAGTAATAAACTAGATTTTCATATCCGCTTCTGCATTCAATCTGTTGCAATATGTTGTTTGATTGAAGTATTGGGGGGGATATCTGGCTTTACATAGATATGTAGTTGAAAAAGAGTGATGCATTTTAACAGACTTTTCAGATAACTGTGTATATGCTTTCATTCAGCACCAAAACTTGAGAATAGTTTCTCAAAGGTTGATTACAATGTGGAATCTGAAAATGGAGCCCTATACCTTCTATATTCTGTTACATTAAAACCTATTGGTTTATGTCGCATTTTGAATGAATCTTTTATCCATGCATGATTCAGTCACATAATGCATAAGTTACTTGGAACGTATTGTTCACTGAGTTATGAAGATGTGCATTTTTCATGGTGGACATATTTCATGATTCAATATTACTTGTTATACACTGGTGTGACAGTGTGTGAGAAAAGGGTAAATAATATGTTGGCGATGGCAAGAGAACCCCCGTAAGGGCTTGGGGACCCCTAAGCATTGTGAACCACACTAATATTCTGGGACAATTGGCTTCCTTTTAAAAAGAAAATGAAACTATTGGCAAAGTTTTATGTTTGGCTCATCTATGTTCTCCTTTCTCTTTTCATTTACTAAGAAAATGAAAATAAGAGGTGTCAGTAGGTTTAGGAAGCCTAGTAGAACATGCCTCTGACATCTTGGGTTCCATTCCTCATGATAAAATGACTCATGTTTTTTATATGAAGGACTCATTTCACATAGATTAGACATGGCAACCCCAACAGCCATTAGTATTTGTGTATTCTAACAAATATGACTCAGCTACTGCATAAAAAATATTTTCCTTGAAGAATATAGGAAATACAGAGAATTCAGTATGTTATATAGAGAATAAATAGGAAAGAACTAGGATAAAATGTGTGATTATGACTTTATTTGTAGATGGTATTTCTTAATTTTTTTCAAAGGTTTTATTTGTTTATGACAGAGAGAGATAGCGAGAGAGGAAACACAAGCATGGGGGAGCTGGAGACAGAGAAGCAGGCTCCCCGCTGAGCAGGTAGCCTACATGGGGCTCAGTCCCAGGACTAGATCCCAGGATGCTGGGATCAAAACCCAAACCGAAGGCAGGCACTTAATGACTGAGCCACCCAGACACCCCAATTATGACTTTTTAAAATCTTCTAGTGTTTAGGTATAATGGATGTGAATATAGTTAAATTCCATTTTCCTTTTCCATGGAGACTAAATATGAGCTCCACATTGAATAGGGTATGAAAAGTTTCCATTGTCTCATATCTTGTTTAATTCTTAAATAAGCATAGTGTATTTGAAATTGTCAGATGGCATCTAATGGCAAATAATTTAATCATTCCAGAAAACTAGCTGATCATTATGGTCTTTTATTGACTTTTATTGTGGGCAAATGTTGAATGATATTTATAAGCATACATACATGCATAGGAACTGAAGTATTAAGTGATATATTTTTCCCCTCCGAAGGAAAACAATAGATATGAAGTTTGCCTGGTTTTTGGTTTACTGTTCTGAAAACAAGAGACATATATTCACTAATAAGGAAGCAAATTTATCAAACTGGAGAGAAAAAAACTCTATACTTTTTAAGTTGGTATTATTTAAAACAAGTCTTTATTTCTTGAGTAGTCATTTAGAAAACATATTTACAGTTGCATAGATCTTTGTAAAAGAAGTTTTGAAAGTCATTTAATATAGTTTTTTTTTCAAACTGTTGGATTTTATGCACAATAAAATGCACTTTAATACAAAAAAAAAGGATTTGGTTTTTATCACCAACTCCTTATTTTGCCAAGACATTAAAAACTAACAAACAAAATGCAAACAAACTATTAATATGTGCATTATTTACAACACTACTTATCAAGGTCTGGGGAACCATATGTTATAAAACAACAATAAAGAGAAGGTTGGAGTGTGACTCTGGACAGTAGCATTAATACTACTGGTGAAATTACAGACTAGTCTCAAATATGACCAACAATTTATGAACTTGTTAAAATGGATACTTTATCATTAGCTTGTTAATATGATTTCACTGATGATGGATTCCAAGCTGAATATTTAATCTCCTGCATGCAGTCTTCACCTTCTTCTCCCTTCCCTTCCCTTCACTATACAACATACCAATAAAACATAAAATACTCAGCCAAATGGCTATTCTTTTTATATAAAACATTATAAAAGTGATTTGACATTACCTGAATCACTGGTGGTTTTTTTCCTTATTGTGGCATCAATATATACATATATATTAAAGCATAAGTCTGTATATGGATTCTAAGGAAATTTTTTGTATATATTGTATTTAGCTTACCCTATTAAAAAAGAATTACATCAATAAGCAAAGTAGATTTAGAAAAAATAATGGTGTTCATAGAGTAGTTATGTATTGAACAAACACATCTTCACACTTGAACTTAGCCAAAAAAAGGCAGAGGAGTGATGAACAAACACATCTTAAAAAAAAAAAAAGTTTCTGTCACCCTGAAATCTAGGCATGGATTTGTGCCTGTATACAAAATAGAGAAGTTTTGAATTGGTTTCCCCAAAATCTGTAGGCACACATTTCTAGAACTTACTCTTTCTATGAAGGAAATTCAATAGTATTAAGTGATTCAACCAAACAAAGACTAATATATGTCTTTTTTTTTTTTTTTTCTGCTGAGGACATCTAGTCTGCTCCCTTGTCACATGATCTTTAAATCATTTACTCTTTACTTATTAATTCCCTGGAAAAGGTGTCAATCTTACATCTCTTGTTTTCCAAATCTATAGAATTCTTCATAGTATTATGAATTATCCTACATGTAATGCAGTTTTAAGTTATCCCCAGTAAACAATAGAACTCAGATATCAAACATTTAAGTTCATGTGCAGAACAATGTTTAACAAAATAGCTTTGTCTGAAGAACAAATTATGAGGCACTGGACTCTGAAAACATTGGCAAAACTTTTAAGTTTGATAACAATAAAAAGTTCAACTAAAAGATGAGGGAAAGGACACTAACACACTGAATAATGTAACTCCCTGGGTCAGAGTGAGTAAGGTAATGCTAAGTTCTTTCTGTTGCCCTACAAATAATATCTTGTATATGTTTCTTTTTTTTAATGAATTATTCAAGAAGTTACATTTACTTAGTGCTGGTGAACGTCTTTTGTCTAAGACATATACCATGTTTTGGTTCATTTAAGATTGTCACATTCCAGTTACACAGTTTCCCTCATCCTCTTCTCCCCAGCCATATTCTTCTTTCCATAGTGTTTACCAATGTCATAAGAGACAATTATTTAGAACTTCTTGCCCGTTTTGCTTCCTGGTTGAATTCGTTACTCCTAAAGCATAGTGTACACTCTCAAATGTGAATAGAGTTATGTGAAACTGCCTTGAAATGGGGGCAGCTAAGGCTTTTATGTCTATTTGTGAGAGCTGATTAGGGCAACTCTTTCCCATCTTCCAGACACTTTTTCATCTTTGTTTCTGCTCACCGCATTCACTCCTATATTTTAACTCCTCTTTTGTTTTATCACTTCTCTGTGAGCCTTCCTTTCTGTAAGCACAAAGGTTCTCATTTCTGTTTTTATTTATTGTGGTCATTAATCCATTATTAATACCTCAATTAATTATTAAATACTTTATTAATATATCCATTAATTAAAAGAAATGAATATTAATTGAATGCATATTATGCTGTAAGCATATGATATAGTGGTGGAAAGACAGATCTGGTCCTTGCCCCCACCGGTGCTTCTGAATCAGACAACTCAATATAACTATCAATGTTAGATGCCTTGAGTGCAATGATGCAAATGCACATAGTACAAACATCTAACCCAGACTAGGAAGATTCAAGAAGGCTTCCTGTTGTAGATGATTACCAGCATAATTTGGTAGAAAAATAAGTAGAAGTTAAAAGTTTACAAGGCAAAAGGAGTCAGGAAAACTAAGAGATGTTCTAAGTAGTTGGAACAACTTATGGGAAGGCTGTGAAATCAGAGAATATGGCAGGTTTGAGGAAGGAATTTGATAAAGCTGGGAAAAAAGTGCATGAAGGAAGATCTTAAGAAAAGTGAGGCAGAGCTAAGGCTAAATTTAATTAATGAATTTGTTTTTATATTCATTTTTATTTTTCACCATTTATAAATTGTTTGTCATTTTAAGAGGTGTGTCCTAAGGGCTAGGACAAGTCAATAAAGTGTTTTAAGCAGTAGACTGATAAAAGCTATTTGAGTTTTAGAGATAATAGTCAAGGCTGAAATGTGTGAAGTCATTGGAAGAGCCATTACCAGCAGTAAGGTGATTAGACTAGCAGAGGAGTCCAGGCAAAAAATGAATGGAAGCTGGAGTTAGAGCAGTGGAAATGGAGGGAAGGCACCTGGGTGGCTCAGTGGGTTAAAGCTTCTGCCTTTGGCTCAGGTCGTGATCTCAGGGTCCTGGGATTGAGCCCCGCATTGGGCTCTCTGTTCAGTGGTGAGCCTGCTTCCTCCTCTCCCACTCTGCCTGCCTCTTTGCCTACTTGTGATCTCTGTCTGTCAAATGAATAAATAAAATCTTTTTTTAAAAAAAGGAGTAATATTTAAAGATTTAAGGAGTAACTGCAATAAGAGAAATGAATAAAAAGAGGAAGAAGTCAAAGATAATAGCCAGACTTTTGTCTCAGGAAACTGAATGAATGGAAAAGGTTTTAACTTTTTTTTTTTTTTAAGATTTTATTTATTTATTTGACAGACAGAGATCACAAGTAGGCAGAGAAGCAGGCAGAGAGAGAGGAGGAAGCAGGCTCCCCGCCGAGCTGAGAGCCTGATGTGGGGCTCGATCCCAGGACCCTGGGATCATGACCTGAGCCAAAGGCAGAGGCTTTAACCCACCGAGCCACCCAGGTGTCCCAAGGTTTTAACTTTGACAGAGAACACTGAGGACACTTGGAGGACATAGAAGTGTATAAATACAAACTTGAGAATACTGAATTTTAGTTGCCAGTGTGACATGTTAGTGCAGCTGGTGGATCAGAATCTCAAGAGATAGCTCAGTGGTGAAGATAGACATTTCAAATAGCCAAGGCACATGCCAGCTGAAATATAGAGACTGGGTGAGGTGAGGGGCCTCATGGTTTGTGAAGTAAGAGACAAACAAGGAATAGAGCTCCAAGGAACACCAATATTTGGTGGATACAAAGAGGAAAAATAATAATTTGGAAAAAGCAAAATGAACAGAAAGACAATTTGGGATGGATGGGACAGTCAAGAAGGAATTCCTTCTCAGTTAAGGGAAGGAATAAATTGTTTCAAGAATTAAGGCATGGATAAAGCCACGTGTAATTAAGTGTTAGGGCCAATTTAATGTTAAAACCTGTTTAACTATTAGGGCCTGCTTAGCCAGAGCAACTCCATATTGCCTAGGTCGCCATATTGTTGTTTACATCCACGGACTTCATTCTGAGAATAAACGCCCCAGTAGTTCCTGGTATGGTTCTGGGTATCGATTCCAGGAGTAAATGCCTTAACAATAGAAGCCACGTACCTTGGGTCTGCAGTTACGCCCTATAAAACCAGCCTGTGAAATCGGGAGGGGGTCGCTCTCTTCAGAGGTGGTCCTGGCCGGTCAGTCTGACTTCTAATGCTTGGCGTAGAATAAAGCTCTACATAACTTTCACTTTGTCTCAGTCTCGTTCCTTTGATAATGGACCCCAACATTCTGGGGGCTCGTCCGTGATCGAACGATGAGAACTGAGTCAGCATCTGAATTTCTGGGAAAAGCCTCTAGAGGTAAGATCTTGAGATTTTATCCTGCAGGATCTGGTCTGTCTGTCTGGTTGCGGAGCTCCAGGGTATAGTCCACTGGGGAGAAGCTGGACACAGCATTGCTCCCCAGGGCTGGAGTGGATGCGGGGATGCCCCATCCCTCCACTGGGAGATTGCCAGGGGGTTCAAATCCCCCTAGGTGGTCAGGGGACCTGCCAGGGGGTTCGAGTCCCCCTAGGCGGTCAGGGGACTGAGAAAATCCCCACCAGCAGCAGGTTGTATTTTTGAGTTGGGATTATATCTTGCACTACCTTGGACTTGATATCTGGTTGAGGAAGGGCTGCTGGGTCTGGTCTGCAGTTGTCTTTTTCTTGTCTTTTTGTTGTCTGTTGTGTTGTTTGTTGTGTTTGAAGAAATGGGGCAAGTGGAGAGTAAGGGACCTATGACACCCCTAAGTCTTGTTCTCCAGTATTTCAAGGATTTTTAAGGTAAAACCACCCAGTTGGGTAACAAGGTTTACCCAGGAAAACTCTCTAAAACTGGGAATCCTTTCTCTGCCTTCTGGCAGCACTCCCCCTTCTGTTTCTGCACCAACTTGGGTGTGGCCTGCATAACTGGCCTCTAGACCGTCCTCAGTGCTTCCTGCACCATGGCTCCTTCCCTCTTCACTGTCAAGGAGAAAGAAGAACATTGCCTGGACCTAACACCCCCCACTCCAGATCTTCCCACCCATGTCTCAGATAAACATTAAAAGTGGAGTGGGTCCAGGTGAAACATAAATCAGTATTTGAACTAAGTTAAGTTTGTTGGTTTAATTAAGATAGACATGTCTTTAAAGTTACAGCAGTAAATGTGAAACTTCAATCAAAGTTTACTGAAGGTCAAATAAACTCATACTATTTGTTAAAATCTGTTAGCAAAGAAATAACTGAACTGATGGTTAATTGTCTGTCTCAAAGTTTTAATGGGTAATTGTTAAAGTAACTTTCAAAGTCTTTGGTAACCTGAAACTTTAAAGTTTTGGCTGGATGACAAATGGAATTAAATTTGTTGGACATCTATGTCTTAACCAAATGGGATAAAATGCTAAAGCATTGAGTACTTGATGTAGGTTTGTGCTTTTGACTTCTTACTGCAAAGATACTAAGAATACTTAAATCTGTTGGTAAACATGTTTTGTGCTTAACTGATTAATAAATTTGCCATCTACAGAATTCTGTTGTAACTGTTCACAATTGGTTAATACTTAACCATCACTAGAGACTGAAGTGTTTCTAAGAATAGAAAATTCTGCTAACTGTAACTAAGACTGATGGAAGTAAGGGAAATAACCCTATATGTAAAAAAAGTAGGAGATACAGAAGAAAGATAAGGAATGGGAATACATTTTGTTAAAGATAAAAGGTAATTTTAATTACCTTTTATGAGGTAAATGAGATGGTTGTTTGAAAGGAAATGGCTTGGGACAAAACCTGGATGCAAAAGAAAGTTGTAGAAGGTTTGTGAAGGGAAATCTTCAGAAAAGAAATTTTAGGTACGGTCAGGACAGACTACCAAAAGAAAAACGCCATAAGGTTTTTATTAAAAATTTTAATGTTGTCTGAAAAAACAGAGAAAAGGCAGTTGACTGATAGTAAGTTTAGAAAAACTGTACACACACAAAAAGAGGGCCTAAGAGAGTAAGTAGTTTTGTCTTAAAGTAAAAATATCTGGTTGCACCAGAACATAAAAGGAGATAATAAAAACTAAACTTGAGGATATATATTAAGTCATAGAAGGCTTGAGGAAAGTGACTTTTATTTGCCTTGGTTTATAAGTTTGAAAGGAAACAATGAAATATGTTTAAAAATTTGACCATATTAGATCAGTTTTGATGGATTTATTCACAAAAAGGGAAAAAAGACTAGTAAATCTTTTCCTGTAAAATGCTTCTGTTCAAATGAGGCATAGTATTTAAGGAAGGAAGACTAAAGCCCTGTGCCATGGCAAATCTATATTGGTGATCCACTCAAGTAAATGTTGACTATTATGTAAACTAAAAGGACACTGGTATAAAAAAAATCTGCTTTCTCTCTGTCCAAAAAGACAAAGTTTTCTTAAATTAATTGATCTACTGTTAAGAAGAGAATATAAATGGTTTTCTCTTTGCCTGCCCAGAGAAACCAGTTTCTATGTTTTGTTTTATCAGATCTTAAACATCTGTAATCGTATTTAGGCATGTGTTTTAAAACTTAGATTTTAGCAATTGTCAACAATATTTAAATTTTAAATGAGATCTCTTTGACTCATAAGGCTTTTCCTTGGTATGCTAAGTTACTCAAGAAGTACTGCTAAACCAATGATAAACCTTGGGTTACATTTGGGTAAATACTGTAACTATTCTAGAGGTTCTATATATTTCCTATTAAGTTTTAATGGTTGGATAAGGGTCATCACTTGATATTTAACCATATCTATTCTGAGTTTTTGTCATTTGTAATTGTTTTAATTCTCTTGTAAAATGAATTCTGCCTTAAAGGAAATTCATATGGGAGACCTTCAGGACAAATACAGGTCTTTGATAAGTTGAAATCCTGAAACTGAAATGGGTAAAAATTTCCAGAAGTAAGAGCTACATTCAAACTGAACCAGAATTAGTAACATGGAACTAGATAAACTGAAAGATTGTAATGTTATGTCTTTTAATGTTTTGTCTTATTTTATTTCATTTTTAATATTTTATTTATTTATTTGACAGACAGAGAGATCACAAGTAGGCAGAGAGGCAGGCAGAGAGAGAGGGGGAAGCAGGCTCCCTGCTGAGCAGAGAGCCCAATGCGGGGCTTGATCCCAGGACCCTGGGATCATGACCTGAGCTGAAGGCAGAGGCTTAGCCCACTGAGCCACCCAAGTGCCCCTGTTTTGTCTTATTTTAAACAATTACTGGTTCTGTAATGTTTACTCTTCCAGACTAGGGAAATTTTTCTTGAGTTATCTGTAACTTACAGAAATGTAAAAATATTCATTTGTAAACAAATCAAAGCATTCAACTTTTCTCTCTGTCTGAACCCTCTGAAACTCAAAAGGTTTCAGCAAGTCTTCTTTCTTCCATGGCAATCAGTCATTTGCATAAGTTCAATAAGAATCTGTTCTCCTTGTAACAGGACACCATTGGAAACACTGGTTATTTTACCAAGGCTTAGACTGGAATGTCATATTAAAAAAAAAACTTGGATATGACCAGACCACTTAAAGGAACTAAGGTTGACTTTATAAAACCTGAAGCCATAAAGCCCCTTGGAACTGTTGGCCTGATACCTTGCTTACAGAGTTCCCAGCAGCCTCACCAGGTGAGTAAAAAATGTCACTTCTTGGCAGGTGCAGGAACCTCAGGATACATTGGGGGCCTCAGAAAGAGGAATTCACCCAAATCGACAGGTATTGCAGGCATGTCTCATGGCAACTACATGGCTTGGCTTCTGGCCTGGAGAGGCTATTACAAGTTCAACCTAGAGATTCCTTATAAGAAGTTCCAACAAAGCAGATTCTAAAAGATCTATATGATCACTCACTGTTCTTGCTGAGCTTATGTAAATAATTAGGCCAAGTTTGTTAAAACTGGACTTGTTTTTCAAATAAATTAGTCCTGATTTAACTATATCTGGAAATGAGGGTTATTCTAGAGAGAAAAAAAAAATTATGTTTCAGTAACACACCTTTGTGGATATTACGTTCTAGATTTTGTTGTCTTTAAATGTTTGTATACCTAAACTAGACAACTTGAGGTAAACGTCAGAAAAGTTGCACAATAGCTCATTCAGACAATCTTGCCTAATATTCTGTAGGGATAATAACAGAACCCATTGGACACAAATATATGTTAGTTTTTATGGAAACCTTTTCAGGCTGGGTAGAGGCCTTTTCTGCCAAACATGAGATGGCAGGAATGATAGCCAAAAGCTGCTAAAAAAATTAATTCCTAAGTTTGGGTTGCCTCTTGAGATCAGGTCAAACAACGGCCCTGCATTTGTGAGTTCAGTCTCACAGACATTGGCCAAGGCCGTGGGCACTAATAAAAAACTACACTGTGCCTAACGGCCCCAGAGCCCCGGACAAGTAGAGAGAATAATCCAGACTCTTAAAGAGACCTTGACAAAGTTAATTCTGAAAACTGGCAGTGGATGGGTGGATCTCCTTCCCTTCACCCTCCTTAGGGCACGATATACACCCTGCTTAAACAAGGTTACCCCATTTAAACAATGTTCAGGAGACACCCTCCACTCTGTCCACAGCTACAAGAGGTTGCCCTAATGGAAATGACTGATCAGTCTGTACTCCAGTCACTGCACGCACTACAGTCTGTATTAAAAAGAGCCCACACAGGGATCTGAGCTGCCTACGCTGAGACAGAGACGGAAATAAAACTGCATCCTTACCAACCCGGAGACTTGGTTTGGATACATTGCCACCGAATGGAAAACTTGGAGCCTCGCTGAAAGGGACCATTCACTGCCATGGGGGTGGTCATGCTGACCACCCCCATGGAAGTAAAAGTAGAAGGCATCAGGGCCTGAATTCACACGTGTCACTTCAAACGAGCCAGACACAAGGACACCCTCCAGAAATGGGAGCCACTGCCGGTGGACTCCACTAACTGTGGACTAAAACTAAGACTCAAAAGGGTTTCATACTTTGGTCACTTTTAACCCTGTTACTACTCAGCAGCAGCCAGAGGACACCTCATCAGCCTAAAACAGCCCAATAGAAAATCAGAAAAACAGCGGATGGAACAACACTCAAGGTTAACAACACCTCAGGTCACCCTGTTTTTGCCCTCAAGAACTGGCTGAAGAGTCAAAGAATTGACTAATCTCTAAAGAAAAGGGGGGAATGTTAGGGCCAATTTAATGTTAAAACTGTTTAACTATTAGGGCCTGCTTAGCCAGAGCAACTCCATATTGCCTAGGTCGCCATATTGTTGTTTACATCCACGGACTTCATTCTGAGAATAAACGCCCCAGTAGTTCCTGGTGTGGTTCCGGGTATCGATTCTGGGAGTAAACGTCTTAACAATAGAAGCCACATACCTTGGGTCTGCGGTTATGCCCTATAAAACCAGCCTGTGAGATCGGGAGGGGGTCGCTCTCTTTGGAGGTGGCCCTGGCCAGTCAGTCTGACTTCTAATGCTTGGTATAGAATAAGGTTTTGCATAACTTTCACTTTGGTCTCATTCCTTTGATAACCGACCCCAACAGTAAGTAAAATTATTCCAAGAGTATAAATCAGTTCTATTTTTCTCCCTTATGGAGAAAGTGCTGTTAATGAAGTCCAACAGTACTATTCAGTTTTGGAAGTATAGAAAGTATAAAATTCACGCAGAACCTAACACAATATTATTGAATCAATAGACATTTAGAATATTATTTCTTAGCAGTGTATGAGAGTTTCAGTTTTTCTTTTTTTTAAAGATTTTATTTATTTATTAGAGAGAGAGAGAGAGAGCACACAAGTGGGGGGTTAAGGTGAGGAAGAGAGAGAAGCTGACACCCCACTGAGCAAGGAGCCCAATGTGGGGCTTGATCCCAGGACCCTGAGATCATGACCTGAGCTGAATGCAGATGCTTAACCAACTGAGCCTCCCAGTTGCCCCAAGAGTTTCAGTTTTTGCCTAACATTTGATATGGTCACTCTCTAAATTAAGTCATCCCTACATAGCCATAGCTCATGGTTTTGTGGGTTTTTTTGTTCTTTTTTTTGTTTTTTAAGATTGTATTTATTTATTTGACAGAGATCACAAGTAGGCAGAGAGGCAGGCAGAGAGAGAGGAAGGGAAGCAGGCTCCCCGCTGAGCAGAGAGCCCAATGTGGTGCTCAATCACAGGACCCTGGGATCATGACCTGAGCCTAAGGCAGAGGCCTTAACCCACTGAGCCGCCCAGGCGCCCCATAGCTCATGGTTTTAATTTGCATTTCCCTAATGACTAATGACATTGGCTATCTTTTCACATGCATTTTTACCATCTATATATTTTCTTTGGTAAAGTAGTTAAATATTTCACCCATTTTACTTTTGGGTATTTCTTATTATTGAATTTTGGGAGTTCTTTATATATTCAATATACAGGTTATTTATATGACATGAAAATATATTCTAGTCTATGGATTATCTTTTTATTTTTATTTTTTTTAATTTATTTTTATTTCTTTTCAGTGTAACAGTATTCATTGTTTTTGCACCACACCCAGTGCTCCATGCAATACGTGCCCTCCCTAAACCCACCACCAGGCTCCCCTAACCTCCCACCCCACCCCCCGCCCCTTCAAAACCCCTCAGGTTGTTTTTCAGAGTCCATAGTCTCTCATGGTTCACCTCCCCTTCCAGTTTCCCTCAACTCCCTTCTCCTCTCCATCTCCCCATGTCCTCCGTGTTATTTGTTATGCTCCAACAAATAAGTGAAACCATATGATAATTAACTCTCTCTGCTTGACTTATTTCACTCAGCATAATCTTCCAGTCCTGTCCATGTTGCTACAAAAGTTGGGTATTCATCCTTTCTGATGGAAGCATAATACTCCATAGTGTATGTGGACCACATCTTCCTTATCCATTTGTCCGTGGAAGGGCATCTTGGTTCTTTCCACAGTTTGGTGACTGTGGCCATTGCTGCTATAAACATTGGGGTACAGATGGCCCTTCTTTTCACCACATCTGTATCTTTGGGGTAAATACCCAGTAGCACAATTGCAGGGTCATAGGGAAGCTCTATTTTTAATTTCTTTTTATTTTTTAAATGTCTTTTGAAGTATAGAATTTCAAATTTTAATGAAATACAGTTTGTTATTTTTTAAAATATAGATTATTGTTTTGGCCATATATCTAAGACATATTGGGCTAACTTGTTAGTGGTAATGTAAAATGGCACAATTACTTTGGAAAACTAATTTGGCAATGTCTTTAAAATTTAAACACTGATCTAACATATGCCATTCCAATTCTAGGTATTTACCTAAGAGAAATGAAAATATATGTTTGCACAAAGACTTAACACATAAATATTCATAACAACTTTATTTGTAACAGTCAAAACTGGAAATAACCCAAATATCCCTCAACAGTTGAATAAATGAACACATTGTGCCATATCCATGCAATAGAATATTACCCACCAATAAAAAGTAGCAAGTTATTTTAATATGATTTTAATATCCAAGGGATAATAAAATAATTTCATGGAGTGAAAAAAGCCAGACCAAAAAAATGAGTATATATTGTCTGATTTCATCTATGTAAGATTCTATAAATTGCAGCCATCCATAGTAACAGAAGATGAGAAGTTTCTTGGGGGGAGAGGGTAGGGCTATAAAGGGATGGGAGGAAGATATTACAAAAAGGCATGAGGAAATTTTGGGGGCTGACTGGATATATTTATTATCTTAATTGTGGTGATATTTTCATGGGTGTATTTTAGGTCAAAAGTTGTACATGTGCAGTTTATTGTTTGTTGATTAAACCCCAACAAAATTGTAAATACTATTTCTATACTTCAATATCAAAAATATACCAACTCAAATGAAAAAAAAAACTGCTTGTTCTTGTGATTTGATCAGATAATTTGCTCAAAATCAAAATATCATCAGTTTTTTTAGTTTGTTCAGTAGTTTTTCACTCAGAACATGAGAACTCCGAGAGTGTATAATGAAGTCTTGAGAATGTGGTGACAAGTTACAAAATGTGTCCCTTTTGCCTTGAACTCTCAAACACTAAGTTGGAATCATGGCATTCAATCAAAAATATCTCTCTAGTTTCTAAGTAAACTTCCAGAAAATGATATTAAATATACTTTTTTTTGGTCTTTTTGTAAAGATCTGTTTTTTATGGATTTGGAAAATAGATTTTTTTTTACAAAGTTTGCTTTTCTCATAAAATTTTCCCAGAAACAGATGTGTTAAGAAAATTATATATTGGAAACTCTGAAAAATGACTTCACATCTGCAATTCCTAAAACATGTTTTAATATTTCACAAGTCTTTCGAGTCCTTTGCTTTTTTTATGTCGTGTTTTTAAAAGAAACTTCATCTCAGTTTTCTCCATCTTTAACATTTGTCATAAACTTAGCTCTTCTAATATCATTTTAAAAAATTTGTCACACTTTTGCCTTTTGATGTGGGACATTTAATTTAAAAATATTCAAGTGGCAAAATGTATTTCACACCATAAGCTTAAAGTTATGTTATCTTTAAGTAAAAAATAATCATTATTTCTTTGATTAAAACTTTTTTAAAAAAGATTTTTATTTATTCATTTGACAGAGATCACAAGCAGGCAGAAAGGCAGGCAGAAAGAGAGAGGAGGAAGCAGGCTCCCTGCTGAGCAGAGAACCCAATGCAGGGCTCTATCCCAGGATCCTGGGATCATAACCTGAGCTGAAGGCAGATGCTTTAACCTGCTGAGCCACCCAAGCGCCCCATGATTAAAACTTTTTAATAGTTTAGGATAAAGTTAACAATTCTCTCTCTCGTCCTGAGGGATTGTGGTCAGAAGTAAAAAGAAGGAAATCAGTCCCTCAATCTTCTAACAGTTCTATATAGCAAAGAAGTAATGGGGTGGTGGCAGGATGAACACACATTCCTGTTGGTCTGGGAGGGTCTTGGTTTATAGTTGTTGAGAGGTTTTTGTAGTTTTGTTATTGTTGTTGTTGGCATAATTATCAGTAGCTGTCTCTTTAGTCTCAAGATTATTCCTGTTTTTTTTTGTTTTGTTCTGTTTTGTTTTGTTTTGCTTTTTGTTGTTGTTGTTGCTTTCCTCTCTTTCTTTTAGGATTATCCTTGTTTTGAATGATGGAGTGGATCAGCTCTCCTTCACTGGCCTGAGCCACCTATCCCACAGTGGTCACAAAGGCTGGTTGCTGAAAACTCAAAGATAGTTGTTCCCAGGAGAAATGACCTCGGTTGAATCAGATTCCACATAATGGGAAGGTCATGCTCCACTTTCCTGGGCTCCACCCCCAAGTAGCCAGAGGCTGAAAACCAACTAATGAAGCCAGGTTGCCTCCCTTGCTCAAGGCAGGACCAACTCTATGATTCCAACTCTGCATGGAATCAGACTAAAACTAGTCTCTACCTGAGACCACATCCTTGTTTATGTTTGTTTGTTTTCTATGTTATACTGCTTCCCTTACTCCCTTCCTCCTTAGATTTTTTGACCAATAAATGGCACAAGAATCTTAGGTGCTGCCTCTTGAGAACCTGATCAAGATGTGCTGGAACTTGTGCCCACAGACTGTAAAGATGGGACTTGGGAGTTAGCTGACTTGGTGGCTGGATGGCAGCGGGAGCCCAGTCACTGGTGGAAGGTGGAGTTGCTGGTCTGTAGATTGCTTTGGCTTTGTGACTGCTGACATTTTCACCTGTGGTGGACTTAGATAAGGTGCAGGCAGGAGAGCATTGATTAACTGGTCAATGTCTATGATGTTTGAGAAGTACAGGGAAACTAGAAACTATAAGTATGTTTGGAATTGAGTGGCTATTGCTAAACACTATTGTGTATGAAAAAGAAAAAAGTGATAGGGTCAGCTCTATTTATTGTGAATTTAAAACAATGTGTGAAAGTTAAGAGTCCACTTGGGAGTATTTAAAGATTCTGATCTCTTGAAGCCAGAGAGAGGACGGAGCTTAAAACCAGGCACAGTATTTGACAATAAAAGAGACAAAACTACTATCAGCTTAGTAAAGATTCCTATGCCAGTCATGGCTTTGATAGAAAGTATGATTCTGAGAATTGAAATGGGGGATATATAGAGAGATAGACTTGAAATTCTTGAATCTCCTGATTCCTTGAACCCTCTGGGTCTGCAAAAGCGGCCCCTTCCTTTGTTGAAAAATAAGACCTCCCTTGCTAAAAGACTATTCAGAGATCTCCAGGGAAGTCAGTGCCTTATAAGACAACGTTTTCTTTCTTCAGCATCTGCCTTGATATACCTCCATGACCGTCAGGATCCATAACTGGGGCTAAATCTCAGGATGAGCTGACTCGGGGAGTGCTAGGTCTGATAGAGAAGAAGAAGAATTACACACCAAAAGAAATGAGAAAAATCTGGCTAACATGGACTGGCAGGAAATTCAGTGGTTTACATAATTACATTAATAGTTTGAATTTGGAAGTATAAACAGAGGCATGATAAATAAACAAACTTCAGGATATCTAAGGATCACAAATATTTTGCACCATTTTTAATATAGTGCTTTGTTTTTTATCTTAGCTACAGGTATTTTTACATTTCCCAATTATGGCTTAGATAAATTAAAAGTTCCAACTCAACTTTAAGATCTTATCAAATAAATGGAAACTTAAACATAATTATTTGATAACTTTAATTATACTTTTATCAAGGTCTATAAAATGAAAAGGAAATTATAGTTAATGTCATTTTATTTCTGAATATATTCTCTCAGTATCTTATTATCTTAATATTCTGAAATGATTTAATTATATCAAATTTTTTTAAAAAACTTAGTTTTCCAAGAAGATCCCTGAAGGTAATGACTATATAACCAGATTTTCGTAAACTCTGTCTACCTGATAAAGAAAATAATTTAATATATTTTTAATTTGATTCAAAAAGTGTTACAGCTGAATACCAAACATATAATCTCTATATGTGCTTCTACAGAGTGGTGCCAGATAATGATTTTATGAATAGATCAAAAAATATACATTGTTTGATTAAAACAACCCCCTTTGGGCTATAAATTCTGAACAGAAAAAAAATGGTTTGTGCGCAGATTGATACATTAATGCAAAGAAATAGAAAAAGAGAACCCGCTTATATGCCGTTATGGTGAACCTTTTCACTTAAAAATTCGATGTAATATCTCTGAGAATCTCTTCAGACTGCTCTATAGTCGTGATTTTCCATCCATGACCTTTGAGTGCTAAAGTTTCCTCAGTGGAAGGTCAGTTGCAAGGAAAGGACAAGAAGCAGGGCCCTAGGCTTTCCGCTCGATATTGAATGAGAGCAGCTTCATTTTTATCTACCGAAAACACTGAACTTCTAAATAGGATTACATTTGAGGAAAGAAATAATCACACTTGAAAACCATTACCTCAGTTGATAGCTAGCCAAGAGGAAAATGATTATAGACTTTTGTCTCAATTGATTTTATCTGCTAAGCTGGGTCTTTTGCTTGGAGTAACAAGTGAACCACCGCATCACACTTTCATACGGCTTGCAAGCCTCCTCGTGTTGTGCCTGCCTTTGCTGCACCTCCTACTACTTTCCGTTCCCAGCCTTCTGCTCTTTGTCACACTAGTATCCTGAGCAACGCTCGCTGCACCTGTGTCTGCAGCCAGCCCTGTGACCTTTGCCCTCACTGATGTTCTCACCTGGAGCCTTTTTCAGGCCTATTGCATACACTGTTCTTATTACATATATCCTCTAATCCACTGTTTTCATGTATTTCTTTCCGAGGAGATTTTTGCTCTTTTTAAAACCCGAATTCTTCTTCTGAAACACTATCAGACTTACAGAAGAACTGCAAGTACAAGGCAAGAGCTTTTCCCCTGAACTGTTTGAGGAAAAGTTGCCAACCTGATGTCCAATCACTTCCATATTCTGTGTATTTCTTTTTTTTTTTTTTACCTTATAGGTATTATATATTGTATTCACACAATAAAGCTAGCTAGAGAAAAAAATGTAGTTAAGAAAGTCATTAGGATGAGGAAATACATGAACAGTACTGTCCTGGAAGAAAAATCCCCGTGTAAGTGGACTTGCACAGCACAGACCTGTGTTGTTTAAGGGTCACTTATAAATCAAAAAGTGAGATGTCCAAAAATGGTATAATTTCAAGAGTCATTAGGGCAGAGTTATTAACACTATTGATGCTATGTGAGGTAAGTCTCTATATATTTCCAGTTATTTAGATTTTCTCCAGTGATATTCTATAAATTTATATATTTATAAAAGGATTGCTTTTTTTCATTAGTTATTCCTTTTTTTTTTAATTTAGTGATTCATCACTTACATGTAACACCCAGTGCTCATCACAATAAATGCCCTCCTTAATACCCGTCACACATCTAGCCCATTCCCCACTCATCTCCCTCCATTAACCCTGTTTGTTCTCTATTGTTAAGGGTCTTTTATGGTCTGCCTCCCTCTCTCTCTCTTTTTTTTTCCCTTCCCAAATGTTCATCTGTTTTGTTTCTTAAGTTCCACGTATAAGTAAAATCATATGGTCTTTGTCTTTCTCCATGACTGACTTATTTCACTTAGCAGAATACACTCTAGCTCCGTCCACCTTGTTGCAAATGAGAAGATTTCATTCTTTGTGATGTCTGAGTAATATGCCATCGTGTGCCACATCTTCCTTATCTATTCATCAGTTGATGGACATTTGGACTCTTTCTGTAATTTGGCTAGTGTAAATAATGCTGCTATAAACATTGGAGTGCAATCACCCCTTCAAATTGTTGTTTTTGTATCCTTTGGGTAAATGCCTCATAGTGCAATTGCTGGGTCATAGGGTAGTTCTAGTTTTAACTTTTTGAGGAATCTCCATACTATTTTCCAGAGTGACTCCACCAGTTTGCATTCCCACCAACAGTGTAAGAAGGTTCCTCTTTCTCCACATCCTAGCCAACTCCTGTTGGCTCCTGTATTGTTAATTTAAGCCATTCTGACAGGTGTGAGGTGATAACTCATCATGGTTTTGATTTGTGCTTCCCTGGTGATGAGTGATGTTGAGCATCTTTTCATGTGCCTGTTAGTTCTCTGGATGTCTTCTTTGGAAAAATGTCTATTCATGTCTTCTGCACATGTCTTAACTGTGTTATTTGGCTTTTTGGAAGTTGAGTTTGATAAGGTCTTTATAGATTTTGGATACCAACCCTTTATCAGATATGTCATTTGCAAATATCTTCTCCCATTCCATAGGTTGCCTTTAAGTTTTGTTGATTGTTGCCTTCACTGTGCAGAACCTTTTTATCTTTCCAGTGTGTATTTCTTTTTTTAAAAAGGATTTTATTTATTTATTTGCTAGGCAGAGAGACAGGCAGAGAGAGAGAGAGTGACAAGCAGGCTCCCTGCTGAGCAGAGAGCCCAATTCGGGGCTCGATCCCAGGACTCTGAGATCATGACCTGAGCCAAAGACAGAGGCTTAACCCACTGAGCCACCCAAGCGCCTCTTCAGTGTGTATTTCTTGAAAAGATTTTCTCTCACATAATTATAACACAACCATCAATATTAGGAAATTAATTCTAATGCATTTCTACCATTTAAATCTTAGACCCCATTCCAGTTTTGCCAAATGTCTCAATATTGTCCTTTATAACACAGGTTTTGATTAAGAATTGTTCTATATTTTGTTTTTGTGTCTCTTTAGTCTCTATGATACTTTCAAGGATTATAGTTTTATTACTTTGCAAACTGCCCATAAATTCAGGTTTGCCTGATGTTTCTTCATGACTTAATTCAAGGTATGCATCTTTAGGAGAAATAGCACAGAAGTGATGCCGTGTTCTACTCATTGCATTCTATTATGTGTCACATGATTTTAACATTTCTTAACATTAATGTTATATACTTAGATCACTTGATTAAGGTTGGTATCTGCCAAGCTTTTCTTTCTCCTGTAAAGTTATTCTTTATCTCTCTTTAATTAGTAAGCAATTATGGAGAGATTTGTTTTTTTAAGATTTATTTCTTTGAGAGAGAGAGAGAGTACGAGCAGGAGGGGCAGAGGGACAGGGAATCTCAAGGAGATTCCATGCTGAGTGCAGAGCCCAATGTGGAACTTGATCTCAGGACCTCAAGATCATGACCTGAGCTGAAACCAAGAGTCAGACACTTAACCTGCACCACCCAGGCACCCTTCATGGGAAGATATTTTTAACTATGTAAATATCTAATTCCTTATGATAGTTTCCATTTGTTACTTTAGGTGTATCAATATGAACTCATGGTTTCCTGTTTTATTCAATGGGTCATAAGACAATACTGTTATTATTTATTTTGATTCTCAATTTGTCTCAGATTTGTCTGCTGAAGACCCTTCAAACTAGCTTCTGTAATTTTTGAATATCCCCATCATTCTTTGAATACTTGTTCTCTGGCATAAAATGACGTTCCAGGTTTACCTTCTATTCTCCTTGCCCAAGCCCTGAGCTCAGCCATTTCTCCAAGGAACCCTAGTTCTTGCAAGTGGAGAATGATAATTAGAAGCCAGATTTAAGTGGAAGGTGTCCTCTTGTCATTGGGCTATCATTGCTTGCAGGCCACTCTGGGGGATAGAACTTACACACACACACACACACACACACACATCCATACACATTTTATATCTATATCTGAATCTATCAACAAAAACCATGCATTTCTTATCATCTTCAATTCTAATCCCAAACCACAGGATTCATTCTACCTTTCTCTAATTCAGTACTTATAATTCTTTTCTCTGACAATACCAATCTCTATTATCTTTAATATATTTAATTGGCTCAGTACCCTATATATAACCAATTTTCCATTGCTGCTTGCACCTGATTCCCTACTCACATTGTTTTGGCTGATTTCTTACACTTGCCTTCCCCCCCACTATGGACTTCTCTTTTCTGGGCTCAGGCTCTGACTCCTCCCCAGTCCAGGCTACCTCCGCAGGAGCACCCTCATTCTCACTGTTTCATCTGCACTGCTGATGCTCTCTACACAGTTGTCCTCTGACACCCACAGTTGGCTTCCTCTCCACATGGATACCTCCCTTACTATTTGGGGTCTGTCATGTCATCAGACTCTTCCCATGGGTGGTTAGCCTCAATCACTCCTACTGGACTTGGACACCTACTGACAAACTGTCCCTTTATAAAGATACCCTCCTCATCCTGCTCAACTCCTAAAACCCTGAGCCAGGCCACCTCTTCACATGGATTATTTCCTTCTCACTTTTTTTAGACTCTGACTCCCCACTCCAGACTTTCCCTTTCTCTCCCCGTTGGGCATTGATAGCCTCCACTGCTCACTCATGACACGTAGCTGCTTTCCTCACCTGCTTGGTACTCAGCACTCCACACCAGGCTCTTTCTTCACCCAGATTCCCAACTTGCCCTGCCCAGCTTCAGAGTATTAGGACTGAATTATTCAGGAAGGCAATAGGAGGAGAGAGAAAAAGGAAGAGGAGAGATCTTTGATCTTTTTGCTCGCTTATAGTCACCCCAAATTTCCTCTTTCTACTGTTTCTCTTTCTCCGTCCAAGGAGTCACTTCCAATTTACTTTGGTTCTTTTATCCCAGTGAATCTTTTGACTTCCTAACCAAAGATCTCAACCCCGGCTTCTTTATTATGTATTATCCTTATATGAAAGTCATTGCCAGATGAAACTTGATATCCTGGGTGTTTAATAGATACTGTTTAATTTTAATTCAAGCCAATGTAAGAAATTGTTGGCTTATCATAATGAGCTCTGATTTGCATACTCTTATTTAGAAGTAGAATCCTGCAGGAATTGGTAATATGTATCCTTATTTTATTCATTTAATTTCTTCAGGGTGTTTTTATATTACACTGCAACAATACTTTAAAAGAGAGAAAAATCCAGCCCATCAACCAGCAAATATGATTTTAATGAACATGTGACTTTCATCCTCACTGAATTAACTAAAGTCATATATTATTTGGCATTATCTACTTATATTCTTATAGCAGTGAAATTCTAAAATCATTGTGAGAGCTAAAATAAATATACAATAAAAATGTAAATACAAAGAGGTAATTTTCTGAGGTAGACAATATTCCTAAAAGGGCTTTTTACTATGTTTATTCTTCATATAATTACAGTGGGAAAAATATATACCCATAAAACCATGAAGGTTTATAATATAGTTTTAATGAAGTTTGAGGAAGTATTTGGGATTCTGATATAAACATATGTTCTAATCAGTCCAATATTTACTCACGTCTGAAGAAACAAAGACACCACATTCTAGACAGTTCCCCATTGTTGGGCACAATTACCCTGCAGATAGAGCAGAATTATAATGTGATAAATTAAGAAAATAAAGGGTGTTTGAATAGATATGCTGCTTTAAGTAAGAGTGATATGATTACCTAAACGCATATTATCTTTTTAATGGAAAGACAACCTTTGTTGGCTTTCTCTACTGAGTCAACAGAATTTCTTTCTCACTAATTTTAGTCAAAAATAGTCCGGTGACTGCCTGAGATCCAATGGCTGAAACAAACCAAAGATTCCCAGTTATTTGAATTGCATCTGGTGGCAAAAGTCGTAAGATTTGCTCCATAGATGCAGGCAATGCATAGCAATGAGGGGAGAGGAAAGGAGTTAGTTTTGGGGTACATTCTTTGTGTCAAGCACCATGGTAACTATTTTATATGTTATTTCATTTACTTCTCAGGCAACCCTGATAGTTATCTTTAATTTCAAATAAAAGCAAATTCATAGAGAAATTAAATTACTTGCTTGGTCAGTGTATTTTATAATAGATACCATCTGGAGCAAACAAATAAAGCAATGTAAATGGCAGCTCCTGGAGATTGCATATGGTGGCCCCTTGTAAGTGTCAAGCACAACTTAAGTCTCTTCCTCAAATTTTCAAGACATCACTTTCCTTCCTAAACAAGCTTCTTATAATCATGCAGAGGTTCGTAGAGTTTATATTAAGTAAAATCAAAATCAGAAATTATATTTCTAGCTGAGTTTGCATATAAGATAGTCTTCAATGAGGAAATTGGCTGAAAACAAATAATGTTGTGTGGAATAGCAGAAATTCACTCAAAGTTATTTATTAAATTTTCTAACCTTACATTAATAAAAAAATCCCTTTTCCTTGAACATCTCCAGCTGTAGAACAGTGATGACTTTTCTTTAAATGCGATAGTAGTGAATGTAAAAATTGTTTGATTTTATCATCTTGTGTGGCCAAGAATTGTAAACATTTTCATTTCTTCAATATGAGCTCTATATATTACATTATATTTGCCACTGATCCTACATTCATGCTGGTGATGGACTTTGACAGGTGCCTAATACTGTCTTTTAAAATGTTACTAATGTGGGGCACCGTGGTGGCTCTGTGGGTTAAAGCCTCTGCCTTCCGTTCAGGTCATGATCCCAGGGTCCTGGGATTGAGCCCCACATTAGGCTCCCTGCTGAGCAGGGAGCCTGCTTCCCCCTCTCTCTCTGCCTGCCTCTCTGCCTACTTGTGATCTGTCTGTCAAATAAATAAATAAAATCTTTTTAAAAAGAAAGAATAAAATGTTACTAATGTTAAACTCAGCTGGACTTAAAGGTTGTACTTCAATTTTCACTTTACTTCTCCCAAATTTTTCTTTTAAAATGACAACTCCTAAAACTCTCTATAACTTGGTTTCTGAGATCAGTTTGTGAAATTAATGTCCATTAAGAAGATATATATAAGTGCTTGAAAGAGAGGTAGAATTATTAGAGTGTTGTTTAATAAAGACATAATCATTGTCATCTCTGTGTGATTTTTTTTATATTTCATCTACTTGTGATCGTGTCCCTACAACCCTATGATTGTGTCCCTACCACCTATATGTATGAACGCATTCTCTCACATTATACATAATACATAGCCATACACACACACACACACACACACACACACACACCCTACATGCTAGGATCTTTGTTTTACAACCCCTTGGTCTTAGCAGTCAGGCAGCCTTGAGCAAATCACTTACACTTCCAGAATTTAGTTTTCCTCATTGAGCAACAGGAAAAGGGCATACTCTTGTTATTATGTCAGTATAAGTATAAAGTGAGTTAATATATGGAGTCAGCTTAACATATACGCAACATAAACTTTATTATCAACACAAGATTTATTAACTATCCTGTATGATAGTTATGTATGTATCCTGTATGATAACTATCCTGTATGATCCTGGCAATAGATTATATCAAATTTGTTGTTATAGTTTGTAATTATTTAAATGTTTAATGTGTATTGGTTTTATCTATCTCATTTTATTTCATGTCCCTGAAGGCACTTGAGGTATAAAATTCATTTATGGGAAGAATCATTGAGATACTGAGTTTTGGAACTAAGAAAGGGTTTTAATCTCTATTGCACTAATACAGTGCTATTTAAAAATATTATTCAAGTCAATTAAATATTTGGTTATGTGAACTAAAACTAACAAGAATTCTAATTAATTCATATTTTGAAATTATAGGGATATAATTGTTGATATTTTGACAGACTAAGATTTTACTCACAGCTGAATTTGAACTTGAGCACAATATAATCAGAATTTTCAAAATTTAGGATAAAAGTTTGACTGGGTTATGAACATTTATTTTAAGTGTTATAGCTACAAATAGAAATTGCTTCAGATTTTTCTAAACACAATTATTTACCAATTTTTGACATTATTTAACCAGTGACCAAAGAAATACTCTTGAGCTAAAAAGAAAGTTCTGTTTCAGTTACTAAATTTATATTATTAAAATTAAATTGTATTATTAAATTGTGTTATTAAAATATTAAATTTTATGACTACTTTTTTCCTATTTGGGGAGAAATATCACATGATTCTATGGCACAAAACAGTAAATTTATTTATTTAACAGTAAACTTATTTAATTTCTTAGACGCAATCTTCAAAATGACTCTCAGATGATGTATCTTAATAAACAGGAACTGCACTATGTAATTAAAGAACTTTAAAGAGCACTTATTGAATTAATTCTTCTTTTGGACTCCCTATACTTAATGACAGCAATGAAAATATCATTTTAGCTCTTTGAAAATTATCAACCCTCATGACATAAAAATTAGACACTGAAATGTAAGATAATTATATACATTTATAAAATTAGTGTAGCTCTGTAAATATGAATGCACGCACACACACATATATGCTTACACATAATGTATGTTATAGCATAATCATTTGTGGGTAGCAAATATTCTTGGTGATAGGATCAGTGTTACTGATTTTTCCTTTTGCCTTAGGCTTCAGTATGACTCAGCAGGTCATGATTACTATTTCTGTCTTCACTTAGCATTTTGATATTTTGTTCACCATGGCTTATTTTGCATGTACTTTCATTTTTAAAAAAATACATTGCATTAAATTTCATTTCTATAGATTAGTGAGATAACTTTAGTTTACCTTTTTCTCTACCCCTCATAATATAGATCCTCAGTATTAAATTCTGTTGCTATTGATCATTAAGTGCATTGAAGCACGTGATCCTCTTTATTATTGATAACTAACTTCCTGTTTCCCTGTAGGCATCCGAATTTGTGATTCCTGCTTTGTTCATTAAATTTAGGAAAGTTGCCCATTCCATAGCACTAGAGATTAAATAGTGCTTATGATTAATCTCAGTGTTTCTTTGTTCTAAGTGCTATCAATGGTAACTTTACTGGAAAAGCAAAACAATTTTTAGAAAATTCTAAGTGTATCTTCTTAAGAAAAATTTACAGTGGGCCTTGTATACCATACATACCAACAAAAGATGGTTTTGTATTTCCATGAAAATACAAATTGTACAAAGAATTATTTGTGTTACCTTTTCACTTAGACACTCAACTGTTGAAAATCATCCTTTCAGGAGTATGATGGTTTTGCTTCTTGGGGTTTTGAGGCCATTTTAATGGCAATTTTAGGAAATATTATTGGATTGCTGTTTAATAAGCTGTGAAGTAACAAAGGACCAACATTTCCATAACTTTTTGTTGTATTAGTTCCTTGTTCTTTGATATTTTTGTCTTGAAATGGCCTTGCTGTTAGACGAATCACTTTTAGAATAACTGAGGTGGCAATAAGGTGATGTAAAAAATACGGGTAGATGCATTTGGTACCTTCCTATTTATGTTGTAACTGAGGCCCTCAATTTCATTCCTTTTTAATATTGATTATTATCACCTGCCACTACCACAGACTCACACTACACAGTCGAGCAATATGGTCCAAATGTATCGTTTTTCACAGAAATTAAGAACAGACATGCTGAAATGGGGGATAATGGCAAAAGTATTAGAAATTTTAATTCTAAATGAGTCTTTCCATTTGAATTTTATATACAGAGGAACAGTGTGGACTGTGGGCTTGTGAGAATTCATAAGAAGGGCTTAAAGGGTGCTTAACCTTAGACAAAGTTAAGGAAACCTAACTCCTATTTAAGAAAATGGTTCCAGGCACTGTGGAAAGTCTTACCAATAAAATGAACTCTGTCTTCCTTTGGGATGTGCTGTATCACTTACCAACCAGCATGCCAAACCGGAGGATTTCCAGTGATTACAAAATACATTGTTGTATTTTAAACCACTTATGTTGAAAGCTTTACCTCCTTTAACAATAAAAAAAGTTGCTTAGACATTGAATGTTACATTTAGAATGTATACCACACCTTAACACTCTTTCACCACTATCCAGAATTGCCTCTGATGAGTCACCCAGTTTTGTACCTAATTTATAGTGGGGTCTTTCTGAACTTTAATTTGTAAAAATATTAGCCATTCTTGGTCACTTCTTCCTTCAACAAAGGCAATTTTTTTATGGCCCCTGATTACTTCATACTATTAGTTTTCCTTTGACTTCCTTGGTTAAACTTGGTTGTTTGGTATGTGAGAGTCCCTTAAATCATAGCATTATTCAGAATTTTGTCTTTAGACTTTCCCCTCCTTCCCTTGCCTCTCCTTCACTTCCCAGATTTCCCTGCCCTGTACACTAACTCTTGGCAATGCTACTCTCATGCGCTATAAGCTCATGACTACCTAATCCATATCTCTAGCTCGGAGTCTGCTGCCTAGATCCATCGATCTGCAACCACATACAAAAATCTCCCCTTGGCTGTGTTGCAAATACCCACATTCAATCCCAAAGTCCTCCTCCTCTGAGTTCTTCCGTTATAGTAAATGACAAAATTCCTAGGCCCACTTTCCCAGACCAAGAATCTGAAAAGCTATGCTGAATTTTGTCCCTGAATCATTCCATCAAGTTCCGTCCATTGTGCTCCTTCATAAGCTCTCAAATTGCTCTGCTTTTTGCAGTTCTCACATGACCACCCTAACTTTGCCTTTATTGTTTCTCAGATTACCAGAACAGTCACCTATCTCGAGATTCCCTGCCTTGGGTCTTGTCACTTCCCCAAGCCCATATCCACACTGCCCAGAATTGTGCTTCTGGAAAGTCTTTGTGGAGGCCTTCTTGAACTGGCCTGTTCTCTTTTCAGCCCTTTCTCTTCTGTCTACCCAGCATCTTGTTATTCCCTCCTACCCATCAAAGTTACAATCAAACCTGCTATTTCCTATTACTTTCTCCAGGTCTTTGGCCATGCTGTTGCCTGATTTGTAACACATTCTTTATTCCTCTTCCCTGGGGTAATCTCCCCTTGTGTAGGTTCAGCTTCAGAGTCCTACCTTTGTGGAAGAAACCTGGGCCAGTAATCTATAAATCTTGGCTGGCCCTCCTCTCTGCACCCACAATACTTTGTGCTTCTCTTTGCTATTTTATTGTATCTACCAGATTCTTTGTCTGCTTTCCCAACAGAAGACTCAAGGGTAGTAGTTAGGAGACCTTTGGGGGGGGGGGCGGTAATTCTGATCACATGTATAAACTCTTGCCAGATTGCTAAAGGAAAGGATTTGGACAGAGGATTCTCAGAAAGCAACTGAAATCACCCCTAATCATAGTGGGGGGCAAAAATGATCAAGTTTGGGGTTGGGCTGGAAATGAGGCCTATTTGTGTTCACTAGTAGGTACAGCCAACTCACGTATTGTGTTACATTGTACAGCACATTTTTTTTTTTTAGCATTTTGTTACTTGGAGGTTGTTTTGAAATATTTGTTTTGTTCTCTTCATTCATTTTAAGCTCCCTGTGGTAGAAGACTTTAATCTCTACCAGATATAACATCAGAGGTCAGACTCTGGAATTGAAGATCAGATTCCAGTCCCAGAAATTATGAATGTGTCAATAAAGTGATCATAGAATGGTGATCAGTGAAATATAAATGGACTGTAACTGAGAAATATAGTTAGGGGTAGAGATCAGAAATCTTTAAAGGAAAATTGTAAGAAAATGAATAAAAGAAAATGTTAAAATAAGTTTCAAGTTTTTATATTGGGAAACAATTGAAAAAGACATAATAAAGTTAGTGTTGAATTGCATATTTGTTTTAATTCATGATTTAAAAAATAAACTATTTTTTCAGAGCTATGACCATGTGGCCATGAATAGTAGCATGCTGATCATCACTGGTATTCACTGGGAACAACCACATAAAGATTCTTTGGCCTATATAAATTGATCCCTTTTTTTTCCATATTTGATTTCTAATACTATTCACCCTTTATAGGAAGTAATTATCTTTGGAGAGTAGCTAATTTCATGTCTTAGGGTAGGGAAAAAAATCAATATGGGCTTGAAAATCTTATTTTTGCTAGAAAGTTTGCTTACAGAAAAATCTCAGAGTACAAAAAGTTAGCATGGTCAGCATAGAGCGTTCCCAGGTCAATGTGTGATGGTCAAATACATCAAATAATGATAATAATAATATAATAATAATAATTAAAGGAATGTTGAGATTGTGATATGAATCATAAGGTTGCTTCAAAAAGAAAAACTTATAGAGTATGTTGCAGGCTTGTTGTAATATAAAGGAAGGGTAACTATAGTAGGATATGCTTAATGTAAAACTTATTTTTAGTGGGCAGAAGAGTTTTAACTTATAGACCTATTTTGTATATTCTATTAAGTGTATACCAACTTACAACATGTAGCTTGAATCTCTGTGTAAATAGGATTATGAAAAGTTTTACTTGCCAAGTACTATATAAAATGACTGCAGAATTCCTGAGAATGCCTAGTATTTAAAGCTGTTTTGTTTTCCCTCATTGGTACTTTTGTGAGTTTCTTCAATTCCCATGGTGAGAACATTAACTTCTGTGTGTGTGTGTGTGTGTGTGTGTGTGTGTGAGATGTTGCTTACCCATCTTCTTCTAGCTGGCTACTTTCCTTATCCCTAGCCCTGTTTCTGATGGTCCAATATTCAGAGACTCTCTCCTTTGAGGTCCCATTGTCACTACAGGTGCCCTCCTAGGCAGCATTTTAAACTGCTTCAGATCTGTTTATGCTCATCTGTGTGGCTCCACACCTGGTTTATGGGAAATGGTCATGCATCCTTCCCTTAAAAGCTTTGGGAGTACAAACTGTCCAATGTAGCTGTTTCTCCTTTGCTTCTGCTGCTAGAGCTTATAGCTACCAATTGCCCCCCTTGTCACTTTTTTGATAGTTTTAACAAAAGCTACAGCACCCGCTAACTGCAGATGACATATGGCAGCTTCTGTGAGAACCCCTACTGAAACCCTGGTCTTTTGACTTGTGACAAAGGGGGAAGCACATTCAAGACCCCCTTCTTTACCGGTTTAGATAGAACTCGGAGCCCAGCTGTCTCTCAGGAGCTCCCTCTTACACAGCTCACCAGTCTGTTTTCTGGCCTCAGTCTGAATAGTGTTTATGTCCTCAGTCTGGACAAGGTCTTTAACTTGATCTTCGGCATCCTGTTTGAAATGTCTGAATGCCAATCTGTCTCCCACGCCATTTTGGGATCTAAAATCTATTGTTTTTGGGTCTCAGCACAGTTTCGTTTTAATATCCAGTTAGACATGTTTCCCATAATGCTAGTGCATTGGGACAATATAAGGAAATAGCAAGAGAATGAGTTTTATAACACTGACCAAATAAAACTGAAAATGTGATTTTAAAGAAAGATACCAGGGTACAGACTCCTTATTATTCATTCAAGGTGTGCATCATTGTGATCCCATGTGGTGACTTCCAGTTGATTGGTTGATAACACAAATCAAATACCCTTGGCAGATTTGAGACAATATAATTGTGTGTGTATTGGGGGTTGGGGGAAGGGAAGTCTTATAACATTGCTATAATCTGGAATGGTATTAAAATATTTATTATTGTGGGAAACCTGGGTGGCTCAGATGGTTAAGCAACTGCCTTTGGCTCAGGTCATGATCTCCAGGTCCTGGCATTGAGCCCCACATTGGGCTCCCGGCTCAGTGGGGAGTCTGTTTCTCCCTCTCCCTCTGCCTCTCCCTCTGCTTGCTCTCTCTCCATCTCTCTCTCTCTCTCTCTCAAATGAATAAATAAGATATTTAGAAAAAAATGCTTATTATTGTAAGTAGCCTAAAAGTTATAAGGCTAGAAATAATGAAGAGATAAGCCCACAGGACTGATAGTTTTTAAAATTCAGAAATAATTATGTTGGGGAAAAAAAAGCACCTATTATTTCACTTTCAAGAGACAGTTGATATTTATGTCTTCAACTGCTTATGACCTTTCTTTTACACTTTTTCTACATTATTTACACTGCATTGACAATTTTGTGACCTGCTTTGTATTTTTGTTTACCATGTCATAAACATGTTCTAATTTTATCGAAAACATCTTAAACACCATATTAAAATTTTTATATTAAAGAACATTTCAAACATACATAAAAATAGAGTAGTACAGTGAACTCCCTGTGTCTATTATGCAGTATCAAATTAGCTAATAATTCATCCAACACCATTCCTATTCCCCTCTGCTCCAATTCCTACATCATTTCATCTAAACATTACTTTCAATATTTGAATGTTAATCAATCTCATCACAAACCATATTTTGCTTATATTAAAACATCTAGTTATCATTGAAATCTCATCACAGTGTTCCTGACTAGTTTAAACACACTGTTCTATGATTATATTAAGAAGAAAAATGTATTTCTGTTCTCATACGAACATCTGTGCCATGTGAAACGTTCTCTAATTAACTTCCATGCTGCTGCCAAATCCTCAACAAAATTCTCTAGCATATACATGACACATTGACATACCAAATACATCAGGTTAATGAAAAAGCAAGCCTCTGGTATTAATCACTTTGAAACCATAAAATCCAAACTAGTAACTTGGAATAGATGCAATAAATTGCAGACACGGTTGAGGGTGTTGAGGCAACAGTAAGTGAACACACCTTTCATCTTAAAATCTTTACATCGCTGCACAATAAAATCTTCCTTTTCACTATAGACTCAATTTGTTTTAACACTTCCATTGGCCCTCACCTTTGCCCCAAATAGTATTTATCAGCCTGATTTATATTTCCTGTCCACATAATGAAGCTGGTGAAAAATGCTTGCTGTCCAAATACTGCCTCAGAGGCCTTGCTTAAATTCTCTCAATAATCTTTTACATCAGCAAAAATAATTTAGGAAAAAGAAGTCTCTGTGACAAGAACTAGGGATTGTTTATGAGGTAAAAGAATGTCTTAGAGCCAAATGCAAGGACACAGGTACGTGACCATAGGCAAAAGTCTGTCAACAATTCCATTTAAAAACCCATTTCTAAAAGGTCTACAGCTTTGCTGATTTGGTTACCACGGGTCCCAATCTAACTTTAAAAAAAAATTGTGATCTTTTAAATTACATTTGGCAATCTGTTTGGGCTGAGGACTTAAGAAAAAGGACAAAAGTAAAGTATTTTACTCTGAAGCCTATTTACTCTTTCTACATCAAGTACTTTTTCTGCAAATATGTGCTCATTTTATAATTGAGATACAAATTAGGGACTATTTTTGCATTGTTGGCTTATTTGGCATTTAATTCTTATCCTTTCTCTCTCTCTGTAGTCCACTAAGGACATGGATGTTAAAATTGCACTCATATCCCGTGTACTCACCAGTGTAATTTGGTTCCTATAATTATTATTAATAAATATTTGCTTCCATTTATTGAATGCTTACCATGTGTCAGGCACTTTATAAACTTTACCTCAAAATTTCACCCCACAACCATGTAAGGTAGATGTTACAACTCCTTTTAACAAATAAGTGGACTGAACGTCAGGAAGATTAAGAAACCCACCTGTGGATACTCAGGCGCTGGGTTGTGGAGGAGCATAGCTTGGTTTTAATACAAAGCCTAACCTCTTTTTTTTTTTTTTTAAGATTTTATTTATCTATTTTTGACAGAGAGAGACACAGAGAAAGAGGGAACACAAGCAGGGGGAGTAGGAGAGGGAGAGGCAGGATTCCGGTGAAGTAGAGAGCCTGATGCAGGGCTCAATATCCAGGACCTTGGGATCATGACCTGAGCCTAAGATAGATGCTTACAACTGAGTCACCTAGGTGCCCCCAAAGTCTATCTATTCTTGAATATTTTCTGAACAGCTGATAGAAAGATCTTGCTTTAATAATGTTCATGTCCTTGTGCCACTTTGGCTATTGATAAAATAAAATACTATTAATTTCAGTTATATCATTGTCCTCTTTGGAAAATTTATAATTCAACTAAAGCGTATTAAACTGTCTTTATTTGCAGATACATAAGAGTTAAATTTAAAAACTAGTTTAGCCCAACACAAAAAACAAACTTTCTTATTCCTTCAATGTTTTGGTTCTAGATCTAAAATATTTTGTAACTTTGCCCTCTGGAACTTAGTCACTACATCTGAACTCTTCCCAACCTATCTGCCTTGTCTACAAAATTAATTCTAATTTTATAAATGTAAAAAGAATTTTAACATCATGGTAGTGAATTATTACTTTTAAAACACTATTTCACATAATATTTGCTTCATGCATTTCTCTGGGTTCCTGGTTCTAACTGAAATATTTCCTTTCTTGGCTCTTTTTAGTGGGGCTCTGTGGGCATCAAAACCCTTTGGTCTCTTTATGTCTGAAATGTCTTGATTTTGTCATGAGAATTTGGACAGGTTGTAGAATTCTAGACTGACAGTTATTGTTCCTCAATATTCATTGTCAATCTAAGTGCCTTTTCTTTATAGGTAAAATGTCTTTGTTAGGAAATACGACTCCAGAGGTAACTTTTACTACTTTTTTCTTTGATGTTCTGAAATTTCACGGCAATGTGTTTTGATGTTTTATTCTCTTTTGCTTTTTTTCTTCTCTTTCTTCTCTTAATTCTCTTAATTTATTCTCTTTATGCTTCTTGGCATTTGATTTTCATGTTCTATCTGAGGAAACACATTTTTAAAATTCTGAAAAACACCAAATAAATGTCTCTTTTAATGCTGCCTTCTTTCTTTTTTCAGCAGGGAAGGGCAGAGGGATAGGAAGAGATTGACTCCCAAGCAGACTCCATGCCCAGCACGGAGCCTGACTCAGGAACTCCAACTCACTATCCTGAGATCATGATCTGAGCCAAAACCAAGAGTCAGACACTTAACCAACTGAACCATATTGCCTTCTTATCAACTCATCTTTTTTTCAAAATCTAGAATTCCTCTTAGGCATTAGTGGGCAACTCATTCTGGCCTCCATGTCTCTTTCTTTCTTTCTTTCTTTTCTTTTTCTTTTTTTTTTTTTTAGATCCTATTTATTCATTTGACACAGAGAGAGAGATCACAAGTAGGCAGAGAGGCAGAGAAAGAGGGGGAAGCAGGCTCCTGGCTGAGCAGAGAGTGCGATGCCAGGCTCGATCCCAGGACCCCGAGACCATGACCTGAGCGGAAGGCAGAGGCCCAGCCCACTGAGCCACCCAGGCGCCCCTCCATGTCTCTTTCTTAACTCTGCTTCCAAGTATTAAACAAGCATTTTCATCTCTCTATATTACTTTCATTGCTATCATTCAGTTTACTAATTATCTATTTCTCTTATCTAGTTTATTTTTTTGTCCATTGACTTTTTAAAATTTCAATAACAAAAGTAGCTTTTTATTCCCAGGATTTCAAATTGGTCCTTTTCATTTATTATTATTATTATTATTATTCATAGCCACCTACCTTTTTCCCTGAAAAAATTTTTTTTTACAAATATGGTACATTTTTTTTGGAAGATTTTATTTATTTATTTGACAGACAGAGATCACAAGTAGGCAGAGAGGCAGGCAGAGAGAGAGAGAGGAGGAAGCAGGCTCCCTGCTTTAACCCACTAAGCCACCCGGGTGCCCCACTATGGTACATTTTTAAGTTGCTGCTAATATATCAAGTATGTCTAGTTTTTAGACTGCTGTGGTATTTCTAATTTCCCAGGAATACATTTTCTACTTATAAAAGGTGTAAGCTACCTTTCATGACCTTGATTTTCCTTACATAGTATGAAATTTAAGTTTGTAAGATTGTTCTAGGTCTTTTTTTTTTTTTTTTACCCTTTTTTTCTATACCTATTTCTCCACAACTACTGGTTTTCAGTTGTTTCTACTCTGCTACCTTCAGGTACAAGTGTTAGGTGGGTAGTCTGATTGTGAATCTTTGTTTCCTCCCCCACCATATCCTTCTCCATCTCTTTTTCTAACAATGGTCCACTGAGATAGTGATTTTGGTTTTGAGTCTGACTATATTTTTAAAAAATCTAAACAAGATAAAGATATATGTAATAATTTTAAAAGATTTAACCTATTACATAATCTTTCATAAATTGAAACAATTTTGGAAGTTTTTATTTTTCCAGGAATGCATTCATTTCATCTAGGTTGCTTAACTTATTGGCATATAACTGTTGATAATAGCTTCTGATGATTGTTTCTACTTCCTTGGTGTTAGTTGTGATCTCTCCCTTTTCATTCATAATTTTATTAATTTGAGCTTTCTCTCTTTTCTTTTGGATTAGTGTGGCCAATGGTTTATCGATCTTATTG
>PISX010021065.1:0-34471 GCA_004024625.1 Mellivora capensis
AGCAATCAGACAACAAAGAGAAATAAAAAGTATCCAAATTGGCAAGGAAGAAGTCAAACTCTCTCTCTTTGCAGGTGACATGATACTCTATATGGAAAACCCAAAAGACTCCACCCCCAAACTACTAGAACTCATACAGCAATTCAGTAACGTGGCAGGGTATAAAGTCAATGTACAGAAATCAGTGGCTTTCTTATACACTAACAATGAAAATACAGAAAGGGAAATCTAACTGCATTTTAAACTAACACATTACAAACAAGCAACTAATGACATGATATAATAATATTCCATTTTTATTTTACTCCTTCAGTATCCACTGTTATTTTATTGAGGCTACATGTCTTTTCAAATTTTCTTTTGTTGTTTTGCTCTAGCAACACTTTCCTCAAATCTTCATTCTTCTTTTGTGAATCATATGTCTCTTGTTCCTATTTTTATTCTCCCCACTGAAAACTAATTGTTATTTCTGATGATATGATCACCTTTCTATTTAAGATTATACTTTTCCTGAGTCTGGTTTCAGTTTCTGTTCCCAAGCCCATCTCTGGTGATTGAGAAGAAGAGAATGTATTATTGGAAGGTGTGTTCTGAAGGTTTTAATCATGGGTGTTGGGATTCTGCATCATTCCTCTGGGTCAAAAGCCAAGAAGTACAGTCATACCTTTGTAGACACAATATACAACCTACTACTTTAACCTGTAGGTAATCACAAACGCTTCTTTGTGTTTATCCTAGTAGGGGAAATTGCTTGATAAACCTGACTGTTTTGAAGGCATTACTCAAATGATCCCTTAGTTGGATGCAGTATGGTTTCCTCCTTTTCATAGAAGTTGGCTTTGGGCTTTAAAATTCTTCTATAAATTTTGAGCATGATTTATTTACTTTTTACTTTTGTGTACTTAATCTTCATTTCTAGTTTTCAAAAATTTCTCAAAGTAAATGGAGGGTTAGGAGGTCAGAAAAATGGAGGTCTAAGAGGTCCTTATGCTTAACTTCTGCAGAAAAGCAACAAATACAATAAATAAACAATTACAAATTGACAAAAATAACTCAGAGAAAGCTTTGGACTATAAGGAAGAAGCAGCAAAAATCCTGCAGAGCTCAAAGACTGAGGATGACCTTATAGAAAAGTAGAGGTAACATTTCACCTGTTCACACTATCCCCCAGTTCAGAGAAGCTTAGCACAAGGAGGGATCTCCACAGAGAAAAAAGCAGGAGAATCCCAATAAGTGTTACCACTGTGGAGATTTACACAAGACCAGTGTCTTCCACAGTGTGTGCCAATGTTCATACCAGATAATGGAATTGCCTAGGGTTGCCCCCATGGCATCTAATTCCCAGGACAGGAACTATTGCTGTAGTAAGACCTGCCAGTAGTGTCCCCAGTCATGGCTGTACATCACTGTCTGGGATCAAGTTGCCATAGCACTTTGCCATAGACAAGACTAGAGTTGCTCTTGTCCTAAGATCCACCTCCTGAGTCTCAGGTCATATCTGATTTGTCATTGCCCAGCCACACTGCCGTTGATCTGGGTACTCTTCTCTGGTCCTGACATATGGCTTTAATGGACTACAATTGGAGACAAGTTGTTGTCCTATGACTTCCTCCCCCTCCCCTGGGGCTAGCATTGACACTTTGACCCAGTAGTCCCAGGCCAAGCTGCTACTGCACTCTGTCCCCTCATCCCAAGCTCTATACCCCTTGTTACCCTACTGTTTCCACTGTTCAGGCCAGAATCACTGCAGTGAGCCCCAGGGATCCAGACCCTAGATCCATGGGAGGTGTGCACAGACGTACAATTCAAGACACCAGTGCCACAGCTTCAGCAAGTGGACCTGTGTCCCAGGACCTAGGTGCTATGGTAATTTTGTATGTACTTGATACCAGGACCCTAGTTTTTTTACTGCTCTGAGTGCCACCATACCAGACCAGGTACCATGAGAGATCCTCTCAGTGAGAACTTTTCTTCCACAGGCAAAAATGGAGAGAATGGGAAAAGCCCAATACTTTTAGCCTCGAGGATCCTAATGACCTTATCTATCACTGCCACTCACAGATCTCCATACTTTTGACTACAGAAGAACCCCCCACAATTGCACTGATGCTGACCTCAGCTGTTGGTGTTGCATTACATCACTCTGCCTTCTTGGTAGTAAAGACACTGCATACCATCCAACTGGTATCCTTGTAGCTACCTTCAGGTAGCCTTTCCTCACTGAGGCAAGCCCCTAAAAGTTAGAAGAGATGATTGTGCCCTTAAATGTGCAAATAGCAACAACATAAACCTGAAGAGAATTATGGCAATCCAGGTGCATGAACTTCACGGATCCACAAACAGATACAAGCCAAAGAGGTCTTTACAGAGACATATTATACAGAGACATATTATAATCAAGCTCTCAAAAATCGAAGACAAAGGGAAAATACTGAAAGCACTAAGAGAGAAAAAAACTCATCACATATAAGAGAATCCTGGCAAGTTGATTTAAGTTGATTTCTCAGCAGAAGCCTTGCAGGCCATGAGAGAATGTGATGATATATTCAAAGTGCTCAAAGAAAAAAAAATCCAAATGAGAATACACTGCCTAGCAAAGTTGTCCTTGATCTTCTCTACAGACAAATTTAAAATGCCACTAAAAAGAACCTGTCATATATATGGATTAGTAAATAATAAGCTAATAACTAATAAAGGAGCTCAGTAAAGTTTCAGGATACAAAATCAATATACAGAACTTGGTTACATTTTTATATGCTAACTAGAAACTATCTGAAAGAGAAAATAAGAAATCAATATTTACAATATCGAAAACATTTACAGTATTGTAAACAATAAATGACTTAGGAATAAATTTTACCAAGGTGAAAGACCTGTACGTTGAAAACTATCAGACACTATCGGAATTTATTGTGAAAATGTCCATAATACTCAAAGCAATCTGTAGATTCAGTGCAATCCCTATGAAAATTCCAATGTCATTTTTCATTAAAAATAGAAAGAAAACTATTCTGACATTTGTATGGAAGTACAAAGGACCCTAAATAGCCAAAGCAATCTGGAGAAAGAACAACTGGAGGCATCACACTTCCTGATTTCAAGGTATATTACAAAGCTATAGTAATCAAAATAGTATAGTACTGGCATTTAAAAAAAAAACAACACATAGACCAATGAAATCGAATAGAGAGTTCTGACATAAACCCACACAACTAATTTTTCACAATATTGCCAACACGCAATGAAGAAAACACGCAATGAGGATATCCACGGGCAAAACATTGAAACTGGAGTATCATACCACTCAAAAAATTAAATCAGAATGGATAAGTGACTTAAATATAAGAACTAAAACCATAAAACTCCTAGAAAAAGGTACATAAGGAAAAGGATCCTTGACATTTGTCTCACCAATGATGTCTTGGGTAAGCCACACAAAGCACAGATACCAAAAGATACCACAGATACCAAAATAAGTGTGATTACATAAACCTACAGAGTTTCTGTACCCCAAAGCAAACAATAAATTGAACACAATGGGAGAAAATATTCACAGGCCGTATCTCTGATAAGATATTAATAGCTAATATATGTGAATTACTCATACAACCCAATAGCAAAAAAAGAAAAAAGAAAACCCAAATAATCCAGTTAAAAAATGGCAAAGGAACTGGATAGACATTCCAAAGAAGGCACACAGGTAACCAAAAGTATATGAAATGTGTTCAACATCGCTAATCGTCATGGAAATGCAAATCAAAACCACAATGAGATACCGAGATATTGCCTTTCTGCTCTTAGAAAGGCTGTTGTCAGAATGATAATAGACAACAAATGGTGGGGATGAGAAGCAAAGGGAACCCTTGTACACTGCTGGTAAGAATGTAAATTTATGCAGCCACTGTGGAAAACAGTCTGGTGGTTCCTCAAAAAATTAAAAAATAGTCTCTAATGGTTCATCTCCCTCTTTCATTTTTCCCCTTTAGATTTCCCTCCCTTCCCCTATGGTCCTCCAGGCTATTGCTTATGTTCCATATATGATATTTGTCTTTCTTTGTTTGACTTACTTCACTTAACATAATCCCCTCCAGTTCCATCCATGTGGATGCAAATGGTGGGTGTTCATCATTTCTGATGGCTGAATAATAGTCCATTGTGTATATGTACCACATCTTCTTTATCCTTTTGTCTGTTGAAGGGCATCTCAGCTCTTCCACAGTTTGGCTATTGTGGACATTGCTGCTATGAACATTGGGGTGCATGTGCCCCTTCCTTTCACTATGTCTGTATCTTTGGGGTAAATATCCAGTAGTGCAATTGCCAGGTCACAGGGTAGCTCTATTTTCAACTTTTTGAGGAACTTCCATACTCTTCCCCAGAGTGACTACACTAACAGTTTAGGAGGGTTTTCCTTTCTCCACATCCTTGCCAACACCTCTTGTTTCCTGAATGGGGAATTTTAGCCATTCTGACTGGTGTAAGGTGGTATCTCATTGTGGTTTTGATCTGTACTTCCCTCATGGCCAGTGATGTTGAGCACTTTTTTATGTGTCTGTTAGCCATTTGTATGTCTTTTTTGCACAAGTGTCTGTTCATGTCTTCTGCCCTTTTTTCCACTGGTTGTTAATTTTTTGAGTGTTGAGTTTGAGAACTTCTTTGTAGATCTTGGACACTAGCTATTTATCTGTAATGTCATTTGCAAATATCTTCTGTCATTCCATGGGCTGCCTCTTAGGATTTCAGAGGGGAGGAGGATGGGGGTAGGGGGTAAACAGGGTGATGAGTATTGAGGGCATGTGCTGTGATGAGCACTGGGTGTTATACTCAACACATGAATCACTGAAAACCGCATCAAGGACTAATTATGTACTATACAGTGGCTAGCTGAAAATAATTTAAAAAATTAAAAACAGAACTTACCTTTTGATTCAGCAGTCCCCAAATTCAGATATGTTAGTGCCAGGTAGGTTCTCATAAATGTTTAACCCATGACATCAGAGAAACTTTGGGACAGAAAATGAGAAATACTCATTGAAGATGAAAAGAGTTATTGCCAAGTTAGATCTTCAAAAACCTAGATGGTTCAGCAGTTGACAAAGTTAAAGGAGGCTGAGAGGCTTGGGGACAAGAGCAAGAAGTATCTGATGCACCCTCTATTGGATGAAAAATGTCCTCAATTCCTAGTTTTAAAAGAATCCTTATGATGACTGGTTTGAATTTTATAAAATGATTTTTTCTGCATCTATTGAGATAATCATATGATTTTTAATTTTTTTTTGTTTTAGGAATTTTGTGTTCATGTTACAAGTAAGATTAGAATGTAACTTTATTCTTTATACCATTCTTGTCTTGCTTTAGCATGTTTTATTCCTGTCTCATAAGATTATATGAGAACATTTTCCATTTTTCTATTCTTCCTAATATGTTGTTTGAGATGCAAATTATTCTTTCATTTGAAATTTGGAAGAATTTTCCATAAATCTATCTAGATCTGGTATTATCGATATCATGGGTTGGTTTTTAGCTGTGGATTCACATTGTTCAAAGGTTAGTTTACTTAGATTTTCTTTTCCTTCTCTCGTTTTGGTATTTGTTGTTTAAGTTTTCAAATCTATTATATGTAAAATTATATATAATCTTTGTTTACATGTATTTTCTTTCCATTTTTTAACACTAAAGAAATTACTCATTTTTTTCTCTTTCTGATGCTTCAACAATTTTATTATTTGCTTTTGTGGTTCTGAAGTTTCACTACATTGTGTCTTTGTGTGGATTTATTTTTACTAATTCTATCTTGTTTTCCATCAATTTTGATTAATTGTAATTATTATCTTCTTGAATGTTGACTCTAGCTTTTAATCTCTGTTGTCTCTTTTTAGAAATTCTCTTAGATTTAGGTTGCAATATGTCATTTGTGCTTGAAAAAGTTTTTGCTATATTTTATCCATGATTCTTCTTTGGCTCTTATTCTCTATTATCTTTAATATTTAATACTATTGATCCTGAATAAATCTTATTCTTTTGATGTCATTTATTTTTGTTCATATATATGTAACATAATATATGTACAACATAATATGTGTACATATATTTATGTAACATAAAATATCTCTCGACTGTCACCTGAATGTTTTTCAGGTACCATCTAAGGCTTTGGAAATATAATGGTAAACAAAATTGATAAATGTTCTGTATTAATGGAAGGTAGAGAAGCTATAATTTTTGTTGTTGTTGTTGCTAGGGTTTTGTCCACAACCATGATGATTTCTTTAACATATATTCTAGATATAGATTTCCCGGTTGAAAAAAGTGTGAAACCTACGAACAGTTTAATACCACTGCCAAGTTTTCATGCTGAGATTTTGTACTTATATACAATAGCCAATTTAAAGTACAAGAACCCTCTCCAACAAAAATGTATCTTGTGCATGTGTGTATATGTACATGCATATTTTCATGAAAGTTTCTTTTGTTTTTTTTCCTTTTATATATTCTCAAACATTTCTTTTAAAGATTTTATTTGTTTATTTGACAGACACAGCGAGAGAGGGAACAGAAGCAGGGGCAGTGGCAGTGGGAGAAGCAGGCTTCCTGCTGAGCAGGGAGCAGACTTGGGGCTGGATCCCAGGACCCTGGGACCATGACCTGAGGCGAGGGCAGAGACTTAATGACTGAGCCAACAGGCATCCCCCTCAAACATTTTCTATACCATTTTTTGTAAGAGTAAGGAAAAGGAAATCAATATTAATCAATCATTGTGGCTACCTTGTAACAGTTCACATGAATTTATTGGCTAAAATGTGGTTCTTGGATTCCCTGGGGGTTCCATTAATCCATGCTGTTTCTTTGATTCTTTACAACACAGGTAATTCATAGTTGATTAGAATCCATAACTTCTTTGTAAATCTTAACAGTTATTTCATTGACTTACTGGGTTGGGAAGAATCAAAACAAATATCCTAGGTGATTCACTTTAGATGTCTTACCTGGCCATTATTTCCATTTAAAATTAATTAAAAGTTAGATATTTTTCAGTAAGCAAAACCCAGTGTCACTTAAAAATGTCAAGTGGCCAGTCCTTATAAATGTGCCTGAACAATTACATAAAAATTTTATAATGGAAATAAAAAGCGTTAATAAAGAAGTTTTTATTTATCAGACTACATTTCTTTTGCAACATACTTCTTTTTTTTCTTTCAAGTTTTTATTTAAATTCTAATTAGTTAACATATGGTGTAATATTAGTCTCGGGTGTAGAATTTAGGGACCCATCACTTTCTTACAATACCCAGTGCTCATCACAAATGACATTCTTAATACCTATCATGTATTTAATCTGTCCTCACCCACCTCCACGCCAGCAACCCTCAGTTTCTCTATAGTTAAGAATCTTTTTTATGGTTTACCTCTTTCTCTTTTTCCCCCTATGTCCATATTTTGTTTCTTAAATTCCACCTATAAGTAAGTCATATGCATTTTGTCTTTCTGACTTATTTGCTTAGTTATTTTGCTTGTAAGTCTCTAGTTCCATCCATTCTGTTGCAAATGGCAAGATATCATTCTTTTAATAACAGGGTAATATTTCATTGTGTGTGTATATATATACCACATCTTCTATCCATTCATCTGTTGATGGACATCTGGACTCCTTCTATAATTTGGCTATTGTTGATAATGCTGCTATAAACACTGGGGTGCATGTATCCCTTTAAATCAGTATTTTTGTATCCTTTGGGTAAATGGCTAATAGTGCACTTGCTGAGTCATAGGATGGTTCTATTTTTAACTTTCTGAGAAACCTCCATACTGTTTTCTGGAGTGACTCCGCTAGTTTGCATTCCCACCAAGAGTATAAGAGGGTTTCCCTTTCTCCACATCCTCAACAACATCTCTTGTTTCCTGAGTTGTTAATTTTAACCATTCTGACTGGTGTGAGGTAATATATCATTGTGGTTTTGATTTATTTCTCCCTGATTATGAGTAATGTTGAGCATCTCTTCATGTGTCTATTAGCCATCTGTATGTCTTCTTTGGAAAAACATCTATTCATGTCTTCTGCCATTTTTTTTAACTGGCTAGAGGTGGAATTTAGTGATTCATCACTTGCATGTAATAACCAATGCTCATGACTTCAAGTGCCCTCCTTAATGCCCATCATTCAATTATCCCTTCCCCCCACACATTGCCCCACCAGCAACCCTGTTTGTTTCCTAGAGTTTAGCATCTCTTATGGTTTGCCTGTGTCTCAGTTTTCATCTAGCTTATTATTCTTCCCTTTTCCCTATGTTCATCTGTTTTACTTCTTAAATTCTATATATGAATGAGATCATATATTTGTCTTTCTCTGACTGACTTTTTTTTAAATTTATTTATTTGTCAGAGAGAGAGGGAGAGAGAGAGAGTGAGCGCCGGCAGACAGAATGGCAGGCAGAGGCAGAGGCAGAGGGAGAAGCAGGCTCCCTGCCAAGCGAGGAGCCCGATGTGGGACTCGATCCCAGGACGCTGGGATCATGACCTGAGCTGAAGGCAGCCGCTTAACCAACTGAGCCACCCAGGTGTCCCTCTGACTGACTTATTTTGCTTAGCATAATATACACTAGCTCTATCCACATTTTTAAAAATGACAAGATTTCATTCTTTTTGATGGCTAAGTCATATTCCATTGTATATATATACCACTTCTTCTTTGTCCATTTATCTGTCGATGGACAACTGGGCTCTTTCCGTAGTTTGGCCATTGTGGACGTTGCTGCTATAAACATTGTGCTGCATATGCCCCTTCAAATCACTATGTTTGCACCCTTTGGATAAATACCTTGTAGTGCAAATACTGGGGCAGCACTATTTTTAACTTTTTGAGGAACCTCTATACGGTTTTCCAGTGTGACTGTATTAGTTTTCATTCCCACCAGCAGTGTAAAAGAGTTCCCCTTTCTCTACATCTTCAACAAAATTTGTTGTTTCCTGAGTTGATAATTTTAGCCATTCCAGCTGGTGTGAGGTGGTATTTCATTGGTATTTTGATTTGTATTTCCCTTCTTCCCATTTTTTAACTGGATTGTTTGTTTTTTGGATGTTGAGGTTGATAAGTTCTTTTTTTAAAATTTCTTTTCAGCATAACAAAATTCATTGTTTTTGTACCACACCCAGTGCTCAATGCAATACGTGCCCTCCTTAATACCCACCACCTGGCTCCCCCAACCTCCCACCCCCCCCCTCTTCAAAATCCTCAGGTTGTTTTTCAGAGTCCATAGTCTCTCATGGTTCACCTCCCTTTCCAATTTCCCTCAACTCCCTTCTCCTCTCCATCTCCCTATGTCCTCCATGTTGATAAGTTCTTTATCCATTTTGGATACTAACCCTTTATTAGATATGTCATTTGCAAATATCTTTTCCCATCTGAAGATTGCCTTTTAGTTTTATTGATTGTTTCCTTCACTGTCTGGAAGGTTTTTATCTTAATGAAGTCGCAGTAGTTCATTTTTGCTTTTATTTTCCTTGCCTTAGGAAACATATCTAGTAAGAAGTTGCTTTGGCAGATGTTAAAGAGGTTGCTGCCTGTGTTGTCCTCTAGAGTTTTGATGGTTTCCTATTTCACATTTAGGTCTTTCACCCATTTTGAATTTATTTTTGTATATGTATAAGAAAGTGATCCAGTTTCATTCTTCTGCACATTGCTGTCCAGTTTTTCTAATAACATTTTTTAAAAAAGAGATTGTCTTTTTTCCATTGGATATTCTTTCCTGCTTTGTTGAAGATTAGTTGACCACATAGTTGTGGTCCATTTCTGGGTTTTCTGTTCCTTTCCATTGATCTATGTGTCTGTTTTTGTGCCAGTACCATACTGTGTTGGTAACTACAGCCTTGTAATATAACTTGAAGTTCAGAATTGTGATGCTTCCAGCTTTGCCTTTCTTTTTCAAAATCACTTTGGGTGTTTGGGGTCTTCCGTGGTTTCATAAAAAGTTTTGGATTATTTGTTCTATCTCTGTGAAAAATGCTGGTGGTTATTTTGATAGGGATTACATCAAAGGTATAGATTGCTTAGGGTAGTATAGACATTTTAACAATATTTATTCTTCCAATCCAGGAACATAGAATAATTTTTTTTTGTTTTTTAAAAGATTTATTTATTTTAGAGAGAAAGAATGCAGGGGGGAAGGGCAAAAGGAGAGGGAGAGAGAGAATCTAAAGCGGGCTCCTCACTGAGAGCAGATCCTAACATGAAGCTCAATCTCACAACCCCGAGATCATGACGTAGGCTAAAATCAAGAATCAAACACTTAACCAAATGAGCCACCCTGACTCCTGGAGCATGGAATGTTTTTCCATTTCTTTGTGTCTTCTTCAATTTCTTTTATAAGTGTTCTATAGTTTTCAGCATACAGATCTTTTGCCTGTTTAGTTAGGTTTATTCCTAGATATCTTCTGGTTTTGGTACAATTGTAAATGGGATTGTTTCCTTGATTTCTCTTTCAGCTGCTTCATTACTGGTACATAGACATCCAACAGATTTCCATATGTTGATTTTGTATCTTGTGACTTTGCTGAATTTGTGTTATCAGTTCTAGAATTTTTTTTCGGAGTCTTTTGGGATTTTTACATAGCGTATCATCTCACTTATAAAAGATGATAGTTTGACTTCTTCCTTGCCACTTTGGATGCCTTTTATTTCATTTTGTTTTCTGATTATTGAGGCTAGGATTTCCAGTACTGTGTTAAATAGTGGTCATGTACTTTATACAATGCTAACTGACTATGATAAAAAACAACTTGAATATTTGAAAATTTTTTACTTTAGCTTTAGAAGCCTTTTCAAGTACAGGAATAAAGACAATATCAAGATGGAAAATAAGTCAATAAATAAATAAATGACAGTGTTGAGAGTGGACATCCCTGTTTTGTTCCTGACCATAGAGGAAAAGCTCTCAGTTTTTCCCCATTGAGGATGTTATAAACTGTGGGTTTTTTGTTGTGTTTTGTGTGTTTTATGATGTTGAGGTGTGTTCCCTCTATCCCTGCCTTGTTGAGGGTTTTTATCAAGAATGGATGGTGATTTTGTCAGATGCTTTTTCTGCATCTATTGAAAGAATCATATGGTTCTTATCCTTTCTTTTTTCAGTGTGGTTTATCAGGTTAATTGATTTGCAAATATTGAACCACCTTTGCAATCCAGGAAAAATTTCATTTGATCATGGTGAATGATTCTTTTAATGTATCGTTGGATTCGATTTGCTAGTATTTTGCTGAGTATTTTTGCATCCATGTTCATCAAGGATATTAACTTATAGTTTACTTTTTTAGTTGGGTGTTTGCCTGGTTTTGGAATCATGGTAATGCTGGCCCATAGAATGAGTTTGGAAGTTTTCCTTCCATTTCTATTTTTTGGAATAGTATGAGAAGAATAGGTATTAACTATTTTTTAAAAGATTTTATTTATTTATTTGACAGATCACAAGTAGGCAGAGAGGCAGGCAGGGGTGGGGGGAAGCAGGCTCCCTGCTGAGCAGAGAGCCCGATGTGGGGGTCGATCCCAGGACCCTGAGATCATGACCTGAGTCAAAGGCAAAGGCTTAACCCACTGAGCCACCCAGGTGCCCTTAATTATTCTTTAAATGTTTGGTGGAATACCCTGGGAATCCTTCTGGCCCTGGACATTTTTTGTCCAGAGATTTTTGATTACTGTTTCAATTTCTTTGTTGGTTATCAGTCTGTTCAAGTTTTCTATTTCTTCCTGTTTCAGTTTTGGTAGTTTATATGTTTCTAGGAATTTATCCATTTCTTCCAGATTGCCCAATTTTTTGGTATGTAATTTTTCATACTATTTTCTTATGAGTATTTGTGGTGTTCGTGTGAGTTCTCCTTTCTCATTCATGATTTTATTTATTTGCGTTTGTTTTCTTTTTCTTTTCTTTTTGTTAAGTTTGGCTAGGGGTTTATCATTTTATTAATTTTTTCAATGAACCAGCTCCTGGTTTCATTACTCTGTTCTGCTGACTTTTTTTTGTTAGTTTTTTTGTTTCTATATCATTAATTTCTGCTCTAATATTTATTATTTCCCTTCTTCTGCTGGCTTTAGGCTTCATTTGTTGTTATTTTTCCAGCTCCTTTAGGTGTAAGCATAGGTTGTATATTTGAGATTTTTCTTGCTTCTTGAGATAGGCAACACATTTCTAATATTTGAATTCAAAATTCTCTTCTCATTGTTTGATAAAAGGAAAACATCAGGCTAACTACTCTAAAAAGCTCATGAATTCCATATTAGTGGAATCCCTTTGGGTGAACTACAGTGATTGAAAATCCCTCAAATGTTTGCAAGCTTGAAAATTGGAATTAGCTTGTTTTGGTCTATCAAAATTGTACTCTTTATGTCCCATACATAATTTTATTTAAGCCTGATTAAATAATAAGTCCAATGTATGTACTAATGTCAGAAAACTATGTGAATGGCTATGGACAAGAATGAGGGTTTTTTTTTTAAGCAATGAAGTTTTTCACTGTCAAATATCTTGAGAAGTGATCATTCTTGCACTGCAGCAACTTCTTCCTAGAAACATTGCCAAAGACAAGGGAAACAAGGGCAAAAATGAACTATTGGGACTTCATCAGGATAAAAAGCTTTTGCATAGCAAAGGAAACAGTCAACAAAACCAGAAGACAACTGACGGAATGGGAGAAGACGTTTGCAAATAACATATCAAATAAGGGCCTGGTATGCAAAATCTACAAAAATGTATAAAACTCAACACTGAAGGAACAAATAAACTAATCAAGAAATGGACAGAAGACATGAACATACATTTCTGCAAAGAAGACATCCAAATTGCCAACAGACACATGAAAAGGTGCTCAACATCACTCAGCATCAGGGAACTACAAATCAAAACCACAGTGAGATACCACCTCACATCAGTCAAATGGCTAAAATTAACAAGTCAGGAAATGACAGATGTTGGTGAGGATGCAGAAAAAGGGAAACCCTCTTATGCTGTTGGTGGGAATTCAAGCTGGTGCAGCCACTTGGAAAACAGTATGGAGATTCCTCAAAAAGTTGAAAATAGAGCTACCCTCTCACCCAGCAATTGCACTACTGGATATTTACCCTGAAGATACAAATGTAGTGATCCAAAGGTGCACATGCACCCAAATGTTTATAGCAGCAATGTCCACAATAGCCAAACTATGGAAAGAGCCTAGATATCCATCAACAGATGAATGGATAAAGAAGATGTGGTATATAAATACAATGATATACTATGCAGCCATCAAAAAACCCACAAAATCCATCCACATTTGCAAAATGTGGATGGAACCAGAGGGTATTATGCTAAGCAAAATAAGTCAATCAGAGAAAGGCAATTATTATATGATCTCACTGATATGAGGAATTTGAGAAACAAGACAGAGGATCATAGAAGGGAGGGAAAATTGAAACAAGATGAAGCCAGAGAGGGAGACAAAGCATAAGAGATTCTTAATCTCAGGAAACAAACTGAGGGTTGCTGGAGGGAAGGGGGTAGATGAATGGGGTGGCTGTGTGATGGGCATTGGGAGGGTATGTGCAATGGTGAGTGCTATGAATTGTGTAAGACTGATGAATCACAGACCTGTACCCCTAAAACAACATGTTTTTTATTAACATTACATGTTAATAAAAAAAAAAAAGAGATCGCTCTTGCAGCAGAAAAATGATAATCAAGAAGGCAATCCTCCAACATTAGTGAGAGAAAACTTCCTCTTTTCTCTGAGTAGGAGGTAAGAATCATTGCAGGGCATGAGATTCTTAGAGTGTTGCCCATGGAGGGAGTGGGTGTTGAGCTTCCTCTGGTAATGTGGAAACATCGCAGAGCAACACAGAGAAGAAGCTTAAGCAGAGCTCCTGGGGGAAAGTAATGAATTCATGTGTTATACTACCCTCCCCATTATCTCAAGCTCTTGGTAAATTCTCATGAGAAAATACAGTCTGGGCTTTTCAGCAACATGGTAAACAGAATGGACGATCTTTCTCCATGCTTGGGATAGAATAGAAAAGTGGTAAGAGGGATCCTGTTCACTTAGCTCATGAAGGGGGAAGAGTGGAATAGTCACTAAATGGTTCAGACACATGTATTCATGAGGGTCATCTTGGCAGCAACAGCCTGGGGATAGAACCAAGAGGTTGTAGTGAATAACCTACTCTTGAAGCCACATGATCATCAGCCCCCGACCTCTCTCAAGTAGTTAATCGACTTTAGAGAAGACTTATTTTAGCCTGTGAGTTACTGAAAGCTTACTGGACTTTTTCCAATGTTTTTGTCTAGAGGGAGCCAGGTCTGGACTAGAGTTTATCAGCATCATTGTTTCTGAGTTTTCTATAAGCACCATCTCTACAGAATCTTCATCCTCCGAGTCTATACCTACTGTTTCTTTCCTTTCTGCTGCACATAACAGCTCTCCAAGTGTGAGAGACATCTTAACACACTGGTAAGAGATGAAAGAGAGAAATTCCAAAGTTGGGAATGGGTTTGAGGGAGGATAGAAGGGAGAAAGAGAGCAAGGAGCTAATCACACAGATTAGCCTCACTTACTAAAAATAAGATGTGTGATACTCTGAAAAGCAGAGACTTTAACTCTAATTCAAATATCTAAATGGTTTGTGTCTCTCCAGGATATCAGACTTTGCAAGAGAAATGACAAATACCAAGGACCCCAGAGTATATGGGACCATTTTATGCTAAATGCACACTACATTGGGAAATCATTCATTTATTCTAACATGAATAGACAAACATTATTATCTGTTTTCATTTGAAAATCCAACACCTAGCTTTTAGTAAGAAAGAGTCATGATTTAGCCCTTTGTCCCTTACTTGCCACGTTCTGAAAACAGTCTGCTCTAATGTTGGGTGTTGTGTTAAACTGTTTACATGCTGAAATGAGGTGATATGTGGATTATATTGGCCTGCAGATTAGGGGCAGAGCTATATTCTCATGTCACTTGATGTAGGGAATGTAATTTACTCATTACATTATTACATTATAAGGCATTTTATGATAAATGTACACACAGATTCTATGTAAAAGTGAATATAAGAGAAGGTCAAATTCAAAGTGTGGAAGAGAAGCCTATGAACCATAATTAGGATTTTTGTTGTAAATGAACTCAATATTTCCATTCTTTAAATTTGAATAGAGTTGGGACACAATGTTACATTAGTTTCAGGTGTACAACCCAGCGATTCAACAAGTTTTTGCTTTATGCTGTGATCACCAAAAGTGTAGCTACCAGCTGTCACCATACAAGGCTATTCTTAAGTGAAAAACCATTATGTTCATTGGCCCCTCCTTAGAGTAGTGGTCTCTGGTAGATCACAAAGTCAGCTTGAAGAGATAAAAGCAGAACAGTTGGGAACTTGGATGAATACATTATTCTTATGAAGTCATTTCTATATAGAAGTGCACAATGTGATGTCTTATATAATTATCTCATAGGCGTACCTAGTACCTTTTGAAACAAGTTTATAAAAGATTTATATTGGAAAATAGCAGGAGTAGAGGATTGTGGAATCTATGTTTTCTGGAGTTGCATGTACTTTAGAATATTCCAGACACAGTGTTTCCAGATGTTTGCTGAGTATTTCAGCATCTTGAATCTATAGAGGGTAATCTAGGTCCCAGTAAGATCTATAAAAAACTTAGAACCAAGAGATAAACAAAATTAATAAGAATGTCCCCCCAGAATTAGCTAAGTCAGTGGCTTTCAAATATTTTTCTCATTGTGCTACACTACAAAAGTCCATCTGATAACACAGTACACACTTACATATACATCTATATTTACCTGCAGTATATATTCTGTACTCACATATTTTCTTTCATTTCTCTATTTCATTTAACAATTGCTTATGATCCACTAAGTTGCTATAATCACCACTTATGTGTCACAGGCTGCTGTTTGGATAATCCGTTGCATTTGTGCAGGCATGCACACACATACACATACACCCCAAGAGCTATTTTAGACATCTGGGTATCTATGAAATATGAAAGCATGTAGGAAGGGAACACATTCAGAAGTGTTCTGACTTGTCTGCACAATAGGAAACTGCTTTAATATTAACATTATAAGTACCTCAGAATAATACAGGATACTTTGCCTAGTTTTCTCTGATTACGTGGCATGGGTTTGGTCATAAAGAAATGCAAAGGAAAAGGGCTTATTTTTCAATAAAGAGTGATCGGTAAGAAAAAAAAATATATATATATGTATACACACACACACACACACACAGACACACACACACCCCTGGCCTTGTGGAAATAATTGAGTTCCCTAAGGGCATAGAGGGAGAAAGTTAGCTTGAGGGTATTTACGAGGCTCAGACGGGTCAGGAAATTATGGGTAGCTATGAGAAGGGTATGCATCATTCAAAAACAAAACACCCCCCCCAAAATAACATTAAACATGGGTGTAAGCTCTAAGAGTAACAAAAAGAAAATGAGGGAGGAGAGAAAGGAGAGACAGGAGAAAGAGAGAAAGGGACAGAGAAGGGGGAGGGAGGGGAGAAATGAGCAGGTAAAATGTATAGTTAGATGGGGCTTTGCAGAAACTATTTTTTCTAATAGGACTCTTTATGAGGTGGGAAGTGATTAGAAATGTATTCTGAGTAGCTCAAGTAGCTCAGGATAAAAGTTCCCTGAGTGAAATAATAATTTTACTTTTTTCTGATTAATAGACTACTAAATAGTTCCTGAGAAAGTGATACACAGGGTATTTGGGGCTCTTTAATTAAAAGGATAATGATAATTTCACACTTGATCTTAGCCAAAAGGCCGAGAAGCGATAATAATGATAATTTCAAATGTATTCAAATTAGAGCATCCAAGATAGTGAAAATTCTAGAATGAATGTACTATGACGAACCTCAAAGGACCTGGATTTATCTTGGAGGAGCAAATACTAAAAGGAGAAACAAATACTTAGAGAAGCAAATACTAAAGGGAGATAAAATCTGCATGTACAAATATGAGTTGTTTTGTGTAGAAGAGGATAACACATTTTTGTGGCTTGACTGAATCACACACAGATCAAAGAAGGACATGATCCTTTATGGATAAGAGGATTTAAGATTTCTAATACCATCTCCCAAGTTTAGGACCCTCATTCTAGGTCTTGCTGGAGAAAAACTTGGATGATGCAAGACCAATATAAATTGTGGCTTTCCCATAAATTTTCCTCTTAAAGGTTAACTGATAAAGAGACAAACATTTCAGAACTACCACTAGTTTAAACAAATATTTTCAAAGAAGTTTCAGCTTTTATGTCACCACAATGGACTAGCCTCCAATAATATACTAATGTGGATTCTAAAACCATGCCTGGAATGAGTAGGGAGTGTTGGAAATATCTATCCTGAACATAGCAAAAAGGGGAATATTTTTGAAGGCTGTTTTTTTTTTTTGTCCCTTATATATCATCTGATTTTGAGATATTAGGAGCAATACATTTATCTTCTAAAATGACCTACAAATAAAACACATTTTTAGAATTACTTGAAATTATTTCATTATCTATTGTGGCTATTCAAATAAAGTATGTCAACAGTTTTGAAAATAAATTTGAACTCAACATGAACCATGGTTCAAAAGAGTACAGCATTAAGTCAGGAAACCTGTCTTACCTTGACTACAAACCAGTCAATTGAAAGGGGAAATGAACCTTAAAGAAGGATTTTTGAATTGACCTCCTATCATTATATAAGCCAGGGAGTCTTATTAATGCCTAAGATACAGCATTATGATAAGTTGGATTTCTCTGAAAATCATGTGAATGCTTCTAGGTTATAAATTTAGCAGTAATATGACAGGGTAACTTAGTATTTTAAATAGTAACTGTTATATACTCCATTTGTTTGCCAAATCATTCATGCTAAGATGTGGGAAAAACAGAGCATCAATTTCACTGGATATTTTAGTGAATATAGTTGAGTGTTTTGGGAGTAACCTTGCAGACAGAAACATGCCCTCTGCCAGGATATTGATTATAATTAACCAGTAGAAAGGAAATTTGATTTTTTTAATTTAAAGGTAATAGAATATTAAGCATATGATACCTAAACTAATAAATGATTTTTCCTTTCTTTTTAAGAATAATAATACAAAGATGATTGTTAGGGGAATTTGAAGTCAGTCACCTGTGATTTAGGTTAATTTTGAGGGGGGTTATTTGCTAGTTAAAGCTTTCAGGCAGGATAAATAGGAGTATATTTTGGTTGCATACTAAGTACTGCTAAGAATTTCAGAATGCACTTGTTAAAGTATTTAAGAATTTATTTTTGTTGAATATGTGCACTCTAATAGACTACTTCAGTAAATTTCTGATTAACATAGATTTGTAGAAATCTTACTTTACTTCATTTTTTTCTTAACATTCATATTTTTGGAAATTAAGACACGACACAAGAAAATACTGTTGTAATATATTTGTAGTTTTGTCTTCATATGGGAAATTCCATGAAGCTGGGAACCTATATGTAATGTTCATCATTGAATGATTTGGGTCTAGGAAAGAACATAATAAATCCTAAATAATGCCTATTGAATGAATAGATGAAAATTCCTGTTAGAATTTAAAGTAAAGGCAGAAACAGTCCAAAAGAAACAACTTACATTTTGAAGATACCTAGATATTTTCTGGAGTTAGGGACTAATCTTTAAATGCAAATTTGTTGAGAATGAGAAACCATCAAATCCTTAAATTTTGAAGAAAATATTTACTATATCATTGTTAGGCTATAACTTGTGATAGGAATATGACCTTTAATTAATAGAGATATTTTTCATCACGAAGTGTAGAATTATGTATAAGCTATCCAATTTTGAATCAGTTTTTGCTGTTTCAAATGCATACTTGCTCACGACTGCTATAATCTTTGGCAAATTATATAAACTTTGTAAGCCTCAGTTCTTCCATTCTCTCATCTATAAATTGGAAAAGAGTGTCTATCTCATAGTATGGTTGAGAAGATATTAAATTATGTATGAAATTATTGCCCGGCTAGCTCAGTCGGTAGAGCATGAGACTCTTAAATTATGTATGAAATTATGTATATATACATTACTAATTACAATATAATAAAATATTATGAGTGTGATATAAATATATTTTATAACTTAAAATAATAATTATAACAATATATTATAACATATATACAAAAGATATGAAATTATATATGTATATATAGAAATTACATATATGCATAATATATATCATATATGAATACAGTAGTTAGAAAACAATAGTAATGGTAGCTATAGTTAATGTAATAATTCAACTTACTATTAGGTTTATTGGAAAAGCATTGATTTTATGTAAAGTTTATGTAAAGAGGCCAGGATAAAAAGGAAACTAGGTTTGAAATATTAGATGCTGTACAAAATAGAAAATTATTTAGAAACAAAAATTTGTAATCTCTGAAATTATGTCAGTGAAAAAATATAAATTCATCCATACAACATAATGTACACATTTTTTTGAAAGTGAATAACTATTTTAGGGTGAGAGGCTCTAAGTCTTTTGAGTCGAGAGGCCTTAGAATTTTTTTTTAAGATTTTATTTATTTATTTGAAAGAGATCACAAGTAGGCAGAGAGGCAGGCAGAGAGAGAGGAAGGGAAGCAGGCTCCCTGCTGAGCAGAGAGCCCATGCAGGACTCAATGAGAGGCCTTAGAATTCTTAATGAAGATAACAATACCTGCCTTCTCTTTCTCTTAGTGAATGTATACATAGACATAAAATTTATATAAATTGAGATTGATATAGCAATTAGTACAATGCTTGTCACATCTTTGACAACAATAATAATGAGTTTGATAATAAGGAACTTCACAAACACGTTTAGCCAATTAAGGCTTAAAAAGTCTGCAGAATATCCAGAGGAGACATAATTATAAATACCATAGGGAAATAATTACTATATTCAGAATCTATCATTGATTATAATAATTTATCTTAAGGGATTTTTTGTTAATTTCAAGCTGATAATATCTGTTTCTCTGGAAGGATGGGAGTTTGATCTTAACATCTCAACTATATCAACATAAATGGATTTCATGGAGTACTAATGCGGTAATGATTTTTTCCCTTGCTTTCTTTCCTTTTCTGTTACTTTGCAAATTTTCTTTATGAGATACTAATAATTATGTAAACTCATGTCATTATTTCTCTCATCAAACGTGTGCAGGGCAGCATGGAGGCATACTCACATAATGCACAATTGTCATTACTTACATGATGTGAGTGTTCATGCTATGATTGGAATTAAAGAAAAACACTTTACCATTATGATTACAGTATCTTATTTTTTTCATGCTTTGGGTCTTGCTTAAGGTAAAAACTGACAGAAAACAAGGTATGAAAAATTGCATGTGCTTAATTTTACTATGCTTTTTGAATGTAAAGGAATACTATGATAGTTCATTTTATATGTCAACTTGACTGAGTCACAGGATGCCCAGATACCTGGTTAAATAGGTTTAAATGGGGTTTGTCTGTGAAGGTCCTTCTGAGAAAGAGGTTAGCATTTGAATTGATAGACTGAGTAAAGTAGATTGCCGCTCCCAGTCTGGTGGGGCATCATCCAATCTGCTGAGGGCCTGAATAGAACAAAAAAGTGAAGGAAGGTTGAATTCACTTTCTGCTGAGTATGTGAACTAAGACATCAGTCTTCTTTCCTTGGCAGTCCTGGTTCTCAGGCCCTTAGATATGGACAGAAAAAAAAACCCATATATATATATATATATATATATATATATATATATATATATCTCCTATCAGAGTCTATTTCTCTGGAGGACTCTGATTAATAAAAACACAGAAGATATGAAAGTTATGACGCTTACTCTATAGCAGGTCTCCTAACAACAGGAGCCTAAAGTAATAATTTTCCCATGCTGAGAAATACTTTAGATAATGTAGATCCTTTTTGAAGTGATGACATCTCAGTCTGTGGAATTGCTGGAAATTTACTAAAGTCTGGATTTGCCCCTATAGAAAAGCTTTGACCTTAATTACACTGCACTGCTTATTGCTTTGTCATAGTAGGACCTCTGACAGGTGGAACTTTAGTGAAGTAATATGTATGAATTAATATAGTTTGTGGCTTAGAGCAAAGGATGAAAATTGCAACAAGCCTCTAATAAATTATGACATCTATTGTGTGTCTGCTGACATTCTCTCTAAGACTTTGACACCCGACATGGTGAAATTGCAATGACACCATTTTCTTTCATCATTCAACAAAGAATCTACTGATTTCTCTCAGTGCAACCAATGTTTGATTTTCCTTTATTGTGTGCATGCTAACAACATCAAAAACTCCCTATTTTTGTAAACTCCTTTTGGAAACTGCAAAGGCAATTGAGATCTTTGAAATGATAAAAAGTTTCTTTGCCAAGCAAAGTTTTGACTGTAAAAAAGTATGGGCCATCTGGGATCTTGGCAACAAATCTAGTTTGCTACTCTTGGAACAAGAAATTCTTCTGTCCTTGTAACCCATGGACATCAAAATGATGTGAAAGATGCTGCCAGCAATCCTCAAATAATTCTTGCCCACCAGCTTAAAAGTCACCAATTAAAATTTTGTCAAGAGAATTTCTGATGATACAATCTATGTCTTAATAGCAAAAGAAAAAATTTTTGCAGACACTTCACTTCTCAAAGAAGTGAAAAAATGTTTAACTTGAACATTGAACATTAAAATAAGGAGTTTATTAATTGCTTGAATTAATTAGTAAATTACTTGAACCATTGAATAAAGTAAATTTTATTTTCAGTGTCATTCACTCAGCTACCTCATGGTGCTACCAAAGGTAGCCCCTAAAAGAGTCTGCCATTGTACAGTGAAGTACTTATGGGAACAAATACTTGGACTTTGCTGTGCTGGGTAAGTGCTTCTCAGTGACAAGTCCTGTTGACTTCTCTGTAGGTTAAAACTGCCATATAGGGGGCACCAGGGTGGCTCAGTGGGTTAAGGCCTCTGCCTTCGGCTCAGGTCATGATCCCAAGGTCCTGGGATCGAGCCCCACATCGAGTTCTCTGCTCAGCGGGGAGCCTGCTTCCCCCTCTCTCTCTGCCTGCCTCTCTGCCTACTTGTGATCTCTGTCAAATAAATAAATAAAATCTTAAAAAAAAAAAAACTGCCATATAGGAGCAGGGTCAAAGTTTTCTGAAGGCTAATTATTCCTAACAGACTTAAAAGTTGATTTGTGGATTTCTCATCCTATACTACATCTTAGATTATGGACGACCTGAAACTTTCCAGAAACAATCTTGTGAGCAAAGTAAATGTTTCAAATCCAATACCCTCCACAAATCCTATAGAATCCTGCTGAGCATTAATGAATGAGGATCAATGACCCACAATGAAAGGTTTTCTAAGTTTTACTTTATTTTCTACCTTTGTGCACTAGCATTTTTATCATTCTCATCAAAAGAGCAGTTGAAATCAAATGGATGTCAAAAATAAAATGCATACTCCCAGAAGAAACATTACTCCCCAAATTTAACTTCATCTTTAAAACAGACCACATTGACTTTTCCCCAAAAAAAGTGTACTTTTGAGATGAACTGAAGTTTTGTTTCCTTTTTGCTTTCCATATTTAGATTTATTTAAGCTCCATATTTGTAAAGATAGCTTTTAATTCCTGTCAAGAACATCAGTTTCCTCTCAATGAAATAAACTGCACATGGATGTTCTCTGAAAAACTTTTCATCTACTCTTTGCCTAACTCATTATTTTTTTGTAGATTTCAAATTAATCATTAATTTCTGGGAAAAGTGTTTTCTGGATTCCCTTATTCAGGAAAATTTGACTATTCTGTATTCTCACATGATCAAATATCAGCCATTCATGGCACTTACCAGTTTTATGTGTTTGGATGCTTTTTTTTTTTTAATTGATCTATTCTTCCACTGCCATGCATCTTCCATGACAGCAGGAACTCTGCCTGTCTTTCTTTGCCATTTTTTTCCCCAGTACTTAGAATGATGGCACATGGTAGGAAGTTGCTAAGTCTTTATTAATGAAAAATGAAGTCTCATCAAGTTGAAAGCTTCTTGAATCTGAAAAATAAACATAATTCTGTGGTAGAGAAGACTAACAGCACCTGGGAGGAAAAGACTCTAACCCTCAAGGTTCTAGGCCATTGATATGCTTGGATTCTAGAGAGTTTGAGAGAGAGAGACAGAAAGAGGGAGACAGATGGACAGGCAGACTTAGGACAATTGCAGAACATTTTAGTCTAGATAATTTTGTTAAGCCCTCTAAATGATATCCATTATAATAGTCTTAAATATTTTATAATTATGTATACACACAAATATACATGTATATATAACATACATATACATAGTATACGTGTATTACATAAATATGTATATATTTCATTGTTCTGTATAAATATAAAGACATTATCTTCAGTGCATCATTATTTTTACATATGCTTTCTAAGCATCCTGTGAAATAAAGTGTTATTAAATTATCCCAGGTGACCATGTTTGTGACCTTCTCTTCCCCTGTTTCCATTTTAGTGACTCCTGAGAGACATGGCAGTTTTCCAGTATTTACCATGGGGCACCAATGTTGGAAAACTATTCTTTTAGTTAATAAAAATTGTTTATATTTTTCCTAAGATATGAAAAATTAAAACTTGTTATCCAAGCTGGTTAACATGAACAGATTTTTCTAAGACATAAACAAATACTTTTCTGACAGTTTTCTAAATTTTTGCTTAAACTAAATACATGGAACCACTAATAAATAAAGTGCCAACATTGGAATCATCACTAACAACTAATTACTTTGATAATCTGGCTGTTAAATGTGTGATTTTTACCATAACACAAACAGGAGGTGATTTTGTCAGCCAGGCTTTTTTCAGTGTGTTAAAGATGTTCATTTATTGGGGGAACTGTAATGAATCAGATAGGACTTAGAAACGTGCCATGATGTGCAACAGCACCCTGCATCTTGTGTAGGGATCATATTTTGCAGCCTGTTTAATCTGCAGGTTAAGGTATCTTCCACCGTCTTTAACACCCACCTCACCCTGATTTAACTAAAACATAGCCGTTCTTAAAAGCAACCTAAGATCATTACTAATTCTGGTGGCTGCTTAATCATCCAAGTGCAGTGCTGAGATGAAGAATTCAAGTGACATTATAAAGTCTACTTAATTGCTAATAATAGAAAATACACCTCAAGGAGAAAACCTGGAGTTATAAGAAGAAATAATTATTCCTCCCTGCTTACAGACCATCAGAATTGATTTTTAGTTACTTTCAGTAGTTTCCCTATCAGCACAGGATTCTCAGCTTTGTTTTCTAGATGACTGTTCTGGCCATCTTGAATACAAATATTAAGTCTGAAGGGTCATTCAGACCCAAGTATCTAAGGGCAGAATATATCTTACATTAGGCATAGGAAAGGATAGGATGATTTTGATGAACCTATCAGTGCCAGCCTTAAAAGCTCCTATTTTGGATAATTTTCACTTACTAAACAAATTTCCTATTTAAAAGTGATTTAAAAGGTTACAAGGTAACTCAGGATCTTAAAAATTATGTACATTTGTTGACTGTTTACAGATAGAAAACTGAGTTTATTTTTGTGCATTTACTTTATAAAGTATTATCTGGCATGTTAATGTTGATTTAAAATATCCATTATTATTTCACTAAAATAGTAATATATAGAATAGAATTAGTAGGAATAATTGTAACAACATAACATTTGTCATTAACAGACACTTATCTAGTATATTTATTAAAATATATTTTCTAATTTTATTTCATTGCATTGACATGAAATAATAACATGTTGTATAGGCATTATTGCTATTCACTCATTCAGTAAAGGTGGACAAACTGCTGAACAAGACAATCCCAAGAGGGGAGAGAGTTATATGGTAAATGTTTATTTGTACTCATCCAATGTGGATATGCTTCACAGTCAGCCTCCCATTTTGTGAACCCATTTTACAAGTCCTTGGAGCATTCTGCATTCATCCAATAGAGATAGGAAATGGGTAGAGGACTACTGGGTGGTATTTAATTGGACAAACCCGAAAGTGCCTATCACCCTTTCATTCATAGTCTCTTGGACAGAAGGCAATCACATGGCCACTTGTTACTGTAGGCATAACAGGGAAAAAGTGAAAACTTGTTAAACACAATAGTATCTGTCAAATTCACTTTTATCGGTGGATAAAATAAGAATTAGAGAATTACATCATCTCCCCAAACCAAACCAATAATTGAGACTCTAGATGTTACTTAAGTTAGGTGTGGCATTTCTATTCATGATGGAATAACTAGAACCAGATGTGATATTCCATGATGGGAAATGAAAAACTGAATAAGTAAATGAATCAACTGCTACCGACATTAGTCAACATGCTGTATAGAACTATGAGCCCTCAGGTCATGATCCCAGGGTCCTGGGATCGAGCCCCACATCGGGCTCTCTGCTCAGCAGGGAGCCTCCTTCTTCCTCTCTCTCTTCCTGCCTCTCTGCCTACTTGTAATCTCTCTCTCTCTCTGTCAAATAAATAAATAAAATCTTTAGAAAGAAAGAAAAAAAAAAGAACTATGATCCCTTAGAAGAAAGAGAAAAAAGTGAGGTGAGCCTACAATTACCTTGGCTTTTTGGGGGCACTTTCTGGACCAGAGTGTGGGAATAAGGAAACCAAGCAGAACACAGCAAATTATTCAGTTGAGTAGACAGAGATTGGAGTTTGAGAGGCCTGAGACAGCTGATATTTATGGTCAGAGCACCAGAGAAGAGAGACCTAAACAGAGAAAACATCATCATAAATCTATAGTGGTGTGGTTGAATACTGAAACGGATGTACCTTGAATGAAACTCTAGAATGAGAAAAAAATAACTGGGGAATTGTAAACTAGAACATTCTTCTAGTTTACTCAAAGCTGGAAGAATTTCTCCAAGCAATAGGAGAGGAAGTCTTTATTGAGCACTCAGGCCATTAGGCAAAGAGCACAAGACTTTGTAGGAAGGCCAAACTAGCTGTAAAGACTACAACAGATCTGCTGAAACAAAGCATAAAGACAAGTTTTAAAAAGGGTCAGATGTCCTACAGGTAACATATTGCCAGCCAAATAAAGTGGGTTAATCTATAAAGAAAACGAAATACAGCTCTCAGTAATGTGATATTCAAAATGTCCAGCATTTCTTCCCAGAAATATGGACATACGTGGAGTGGTAGAGATTAAAGAGGCAGGATAAAGGGCACATGGAACAAAGGGATGAAATCAGAAAAGTATGGGATGAGTTTGGCAGTCTTTGAATAGACCAGGAATAGGAGAAAATGGTAGTAAGATCAGGAAAATCACATTCTAGAGGAGCCTTAAATATTTTAAATGTCAGCTTCATCATATAGTAGGCGGGGGGAGGTAGAAGATAGAAAATGGGGGGGGGGTTGCTGGTGACATAAATAAAGAAGCTTAAGCATTGGATACAGATATATTTGAGGTGGAGAAAAGGGTGGATAGGGTGGATTTGAAAGGGAACAGTCAAAAATTAAAGATCTTTAAAATAGTATTGTGATTGTTTAGTTATAAGCCTGAACTAAGATGAGAAGGGCTTTGGAATGACTTTCTTTAAAAGATAAGAAATCTATAACTCTTCTTTGAGAGCTCTGAAGGCCACAGCCTAGACAAACTCTTGTAAGAGTCTTACTTTATATTGAAAAGAACATCTTCAATTCTAATAAAGCTTATACCACTTTAATACCAAACATCTTTGAAACTCATAGAAATGAAAAATGTGAGGGCAGTTAAAGAAATAAACCAGTATTAAAATAGAGTACATATAGGGGTGCCTGGGTGGCTCAGTTGGTGAAGCATGGCCTCTTGGTTTCCAGTCAGTTCATGACCTCAGGATCGTGAGGTCTGTGCTCAGCAGTCTGCTTAAGATTCTCTCTCTCTGCTCCTCCCCACCATGCTTGCTTTCTCTCTCTCTCTCTCTTTTTTTTTTTCTCTCTCTCTCTTTCTCCAAGATAAATAAGTAAATCTTTAAAAAATAAAGTATAAACTTTCTGGACTTCTTGATAAACACTTGATTCTGGTGCTGCAAAGTAGTCAAACCTGAGTTACATGCAGAGAAGTCCATCCAGAGCTACAGATATTTACATTACTTATTATACTTATTATACATATGGATGTTTCTACTTTTAGAAGAAAATCTATTTGGTAATTTTCTTCCTATTAACATTGACAAAATGTAATCCAATTTCTTGACATTAGCAATAAGGCAGACTTATTTCTTCAGTTCTGTAAAAGTTTTTTTTTTTTTAATGTAGAAAAAGTCTTTCTAATCTGGGAAATCTGTCTCAGTAAACTAAAACACCATTTGTCATACAAATATTCAGTAGTAAGAGTAAATTTTTACTAATATTCCATGATCAGTGCTTCTTTAACAACTCTCTCCCCTGGGAGCACCATGAGTCCCTAAAAGTGTTATTCAAAATTTCCCCAGAGTCTAATGAAGATAATTTGCTAATGGATGTTTTGTTTGATTTTTATCCAAAGGTAAAAGAGGACATAATTGATTAGCATCTAAATGTGAGAAACACAGGAGGTTCCTCTAAAAAATGATGCTCTCATAGTACAAACAAAAGCTGTGATTAATGTTTTTGTCAAATCCTTAAAAGTAAATGGAGAGGACATTCCCTTCTCCCATCAAAGATGGGCAAGGATGAGAACTATGCTTTGGCAGATCATTTGTGCATTCCCTTTAGATATGGCACTAGCTCCCTTTTATTCATCTAGAGTTGTAAAGAACTGAATAGGCTACTAACATTTCAAACAATATTTGGTCCTGCCCTTGCAAGTTCCACATTTATTTAAGTTACAGTTTTAGGCTTGTGTCACTTGAAATAAACATATATTATGATGGTACCTGGTTTGGGTTTATATTATTTTTATATATGTATATTTGGAAAAATATATTTAGAATAAAAAAATAAAATTTCTAAAAACACAGAAACGTATACCATAGAAATTTCCCTTGTGCTTTTTACCACCTCCTGTTTCACACCCCAGACTTAACTAGTAACAGTTTCTCATTAACCAAAGTAGGAATAAATATAAGAAATTGATTGTAAAATGACATCAAAATAATACCTTGCATGTGCAAAGAATTTTTTGGTTTACTAAGACCTCTCCTTTTTATAATTTTTTATCTTTATGCTGAGAACAAAGCTGAGACCTAGAAGGGGAAGTGACAAGTTAGATCATACACCTAATGGCTGTAGGGTAGGACTTTGCTGTGGATCTTTAACATTGCTTGCTATCCAACACAGGCAGACATGCTTATACAATCTCCAGAGGACATCACAGTGCAGTGGAAGAAAAAGACAAAAATGATAAAGATTTCTAAAATCCAGTTGATTAAATGAGATGAATTTTTAAAAAGCAGTAACACAGTATCAAAATGCAGAAACCTCATTAACAGTGGGAGGAAATGGCCACAAAGGAGAGAAGTTGAAGGATCTTCTGTGGACCTTTAAAGTACCAAGGGAGTAAAGAACCAAAGTCAAGTTAATATTGGACTTTTGCCCCCAAAATAAGAAATGGTCTTCTTCAGTTGATAACTCATTTTTAGGCATTATGAATTGTTTAAGATGTGCCTGAAATTTCTACTTCAGTGTTTCTAAAAGTGACCACTATGGCACACAGATTTTATAAGATGCTTTAAGAAGAAATCAGTGCTTACACAAATTTGGGTAAAGAGGTGTACTGTATTCTCTGTCCCAAACCTTGGGAAGTATGAGAATATTAAAAGCTCTGTGAATTCTGACTGGGTGGAAATCTGTTTAATGTTATTTTTGCTAGTTTTTCTCAAATTTATTTGACTCTTGGTCCCATTATTGAAATCACACTGTTAACTTCACTGGGCACCATTTCTAGGAAATGGCAGCTCAGTGTAGAAAGATTTGGACTCAACATGTATCAAGTCTTCTAAAGAAATAAAGCATAATGTTCATCCCATGGCAGTTCATACCTCATTCTTGTTCTTCACTTTTCAAAGGCAAAGAAATCTATGGACTCTTTATTGAGAACTGTCACAATTGCTTCCTAGACACTAATATAACCAAGAAGACCTGATTGGGGGAGACTTTTTTTTTTAAGATTTATTTATTTGAGAGAAAGAGCATGAGAGGGGAGAAGGTGAGAGGGAGAAGCAGACTCCCCATGGAGCTGGGAGTCTAATGCAGGACTTCATCCCGGGACTCCAGGATCATGACCTGAGCAGAAGGCAGTCACCCAGTGAACTGAGCCACCCAGGCATCCAGGGGGAGATATTTTTAACTTTCCATTGTTCATGCTGCTTGACTTCCTTCATAACTAAGTGCGTAATGTAGGGGCTTGGTTGGCCAGAGGGAGCCGTTTGGTTGTGGGCTTGAGTTGACCCTGCCCCGCCCGGAGGAACTTACTTGCAAACCGTGGATACAGGGGTGGGCCAACTGGATGGAGACATCCAATCAGTGGGGTGTGCATATATTTACTATGATGAGTTGAAATCTCATTGGCCACCTTTGTGTGGGCGGGGCTCAACCACCTCTATAAAGGTTAGTCTGTATGGCTGGGAGCGGGGAGAGTAGTAGGAGGAGTTGTAGTAGCCGTTGGGATAGCCGGTAGAATAGCCATTGGGATGGCCGTTAGGATGGCCGTTAGGATAGCCGCAGCACCGCAGCACTTGTCGGGAGCGGCCTTGTCCAGAGCGGCCTCGTCCGGAGCAGCCTTGTCGGAGAGGTGTCATTCCGGGGAGCGGCCTCGTCCAGAGTGGCCTCGTCTGGGGAGCAGCCTTCTTGGGAGCGGCTTTGTCGGGGTCATCGTCATCGCCTCTTCGTAAGAGTAAGAGACGGCCCCTACTGGTCAGTTTGATTTTCGATGCTTGGCGCGAAATAAAGCTTTGCTTGACTTTCACTTTGCATCAGTCTCGTTCCTTTGATCATGGACCCTAACACGTACAATCAAATAATCAGCACATATTTTCCTTGTTTACAGGGCATTCTGTAGGGCCAACATTGAATCTGCCTCAGGAGCTTGCAGTTCAAATGAGGCGGCTGGGCGGGGATAAGCTGACAAATTATATAACTATGTGATGTTAAATATACATCATCAGAAATGTCACAAGGCAGGCATGATTAATTGCCAAGTGAGTGTCATGAGAAGTTCACACACTGTTGAGTTCAGAAGGAGTGAGGTCACAGTGGGTGGTAGTGACTTAAGGTGGTTCCTCGGATTCACATATGCTGAAGCATATTATGGCTGAGTCCAGGCTCAGTTTGAAAAATGGCAGAATTCTTAAAAGCAAGCAACACAACACATTTGCATGTTTGAATTAGAAGAGACACAGGAAGAAAAAGTAGGAAATTGGCCACTCTGCAGAGCTCAAAAAGACAACCTTGGAAGAAAACAGTAAAACCAAAGAAATGAAGTATTAAAACATATGTATTAATTAATTGAACTCATTACTTAATCATTGTTCTTTATTATCTTTGCTCATTTCTAAAGAAAGAGATATGCAAATTGGTCTCCATTTAGATAGGACTGATGATGGTGGTAAGGAATGGAGATTACCCAGTGAAGCGATTCTAAGTTTTATCTCAGAAATGCTAAGTGAAATTGGGCATTAGAAATTAATACAGAGATAATTCTTTGATTCTATAAATCAGAAGTTAATTCAGGTAATAGCTTGGAGAGAAATAAAACTTTACAACTAGATAGAATAAATCTATTATTTTTTTAAACAAGTAGAGGATTTGCAATGTTGTTTATATCTGGAAATTGGTATGTATTTATAATCTTGGATATATGGATACTATTTGGCACACTTTAATCTTGATGTATACTCTTTAAAAATGTGAGTGTAGGCTACACAGATGTTTTTCAGAATTTTAATTTTTTTTTATTTGACAGAGATATAGATAACAAATAGGCAGAAAGAGAGGGGGGATGCAGGCTCCTTGCCGAGCAGAGAGCCTGATGTGGGGCTCAATCCCGGGACTATGGGATCATGACCTCAGCCGAAGGCAGAGGCTTTAACCCACTGAGCCACCCAGGCGCCCCCAGAATTTTAATGTTTAAAAGAAACCTCCATGTCATTGAATTAATATCTTTGTCTTTGTATGCTATATAAAGGACGTAGGCAGCAGTAACTCAATGTGTACAAAGAGGTCCCCCAATTCTGCCTCCTACCTTATGACTTTTTAAAAAGATTTATTTATTAGAGAGAGCATTGGAAGGGGCAGAGGGAGAGGAAGAAAGAGTCTTAAGCAGAGTTTGTGCTGAGTGTAGAGCCCCATGTGGGGCTTGATCTCCCAACCCTGAGATCACCACCTGAACCAAAGCCAAGAATCAGATGCTTATCTGCTTAACTTATTGCACCACCCAGGTGCCTCAAAGTGCCTTTTTTTTTTTTTTTTTGGTGGCAGGGGGGAGGCAGGTGGGGACAGAGGGAGGAAGAGAGAGAGAAAATCTTAAGTAGGCTTCATGCCCAGCACAGAGCCTAATGCGGGGTTCCATCTCACAACCCTAATCATGACCTGAGCCAAAATCAAGAGTCAGACGTTAACAGACTGAGCCACCAAGGTGCCCCTGCCTCCTACATTATTTTGACAATATCAAGACTCCAGAAGAGATAGGCATGGGGACCCAGAATGGTACATGTATATATACGTGTATATGGTACATGATATATATGTGTATATACATATACAAGTTTGCTCTAAGAAGCATGCTGGAATGTAGGTTATTACTTGGAAACCTAATTCAAATTAACTAAAAAATAAACTAAACCATCCTCAAAACTGAAATCTAAACCTTATCACAGTTCAAAGCATTTTTATAGTTCCATTAAAAATTCTAATATTAACTTACCAAAACTGAATGTTGTCTAAACAGTTTTAAAATCTATTCTGAGCCAAAACTACACACTGTATCTCTCTAGCTCTAATTTCCTTGCTCAGTTCAGATTACTTCAAACCATGCTATTCCTAGTCATCAGAATGAACCAGACTCATCAAAGAACCAGCATGACATTAAAATAAAAGGACTTAAATTAGACCAGTAGATGATCTGCTTTTTGCTTCTGAGAAGTTTATTGAGATAACCAATGTATTCATTTGTTCATTTAAAAACTATTTATTGAACATCCGCTGTATGCTCAACACTACATAGGGCACTGAGAGATACAGAGAGAGACTTGGCAACAGTTTTGCCCTTGTGGAATTTACTATCACAATAGAAGAAAGCAGGCATTTATCAAATACCTTCCCCCAAATTTGTGCAGTAGATCGTGGTATGTGTGCAGAAGCAGCAACAAAAGCCCTTATAAGAGTAGAGGATACATGGCTCTCTGAAGCAAATGTTGCAGTCAGAAATTGGAGCTTGAATCAAAATGCTCTCATCTGTTAAACTAAATTTGGCTGGTGAGTGAAATTTTTCTGGATGTGTAAGTGATGCAAATTTATGCAAATACTCTATATCCTGACTCTTCACACCCCTTTTTGTACAATTTCCTTATTGGGCTCATTGCAGTTCAAATAATGTTTATACTGTAGAGAAAGTCTTAAGACTGCATGAGCTTTGAAATTATGAGAAAGTTTGAGCCAGTTTTTTTTAATCTTTGCAACTTTATAAATCTGTAATATTTTAGATCGTTTTAAAGGTGGATAATTATTTAAAAACATGGAAATATTATCATTTTTTAAGAAAAAATATAAAAGATAATAGTAAGAAAAACACCAACCTGAGCATCATTCTCTTGGAAAAATATTACACATTTATAGCTATCTGCCATCCTTAAGTAACTAATTTGCAGAATTTAAAATTATGTGTAATTTAATGTCTTAAAGATGTATGGTTATGACAGTGCACTTTGCCAATTTATTCCTCACTTGTTTATGTTTACATTCTCAAAGAACCTTTTTCTTTGTATTAGTTTCTTGAATTGCAAGCCGTTTTTCATTACACCTTGCTTTGTAAGGTTTACCAAAAAACTTACACAACACAAATAGAAAGAGGGATATAGTTTGTGAGATTATAAGTGGCACCTTTTTACTGTAATAAAATAAGCAAAGTAAATAAAACTGAATTAAACTGAAGCTCATTAGTGAGATATGAAACAACACAAAAAGGAACTTGAAGTATTTAATATCAAATCTTCAAAGAGTCCCCCTTTGTGTAATAAATGTTTGACTCAGGTGGGAAGCCTGGCAGTGCCTTTCAGCATGCTAGATTTTCCAGTGTCTCTGCAGCCAGGTAGAGGAGAACTGTGTGGTCCATGTATACAACAGTGGCATCCTCCTATCTATGGGATTTAGAAAAGAAAAAAATTAGGAAGCATGGAAATACAGTCTAATTCTAAAATAAATTATTTTTAATCCTGTCAGTGACTTCCATTATGTAGACACTGGCTTCAATTTGTTCTTTGTTCTTCAGATGCCCAGCACCTTGGTTTTGCTGTCATGTTGGGATGAAAGGAGGGAGAAAAACGAGGGAAGGAGGAAGGAGAGTAAGAATGTGGAAGCTGAAGGCAGGTAGTCAGGACACAAATCTTCTATCAGTTACATACTACATTACTTTAAGCAAGTTACAACTTTCTAAACCTCAGTTTCCACCTCCGTGAATGGGTATAACAATAGTCCCTACTGCATAAGATTTGTTGTGACAGTTTGTGGAAACATAGCATGTAATGTGCTCTATACAGTGCACCATACAATAAGCTATTATGAGGAAATTTAAAGCAGAAGAGAGTATATGCTAAACATCAAGTAAGTAGTAAGAGGAGATATAAGAAATGAAAGGCCTAGAGAATAGAGGGATGTAAATATAGTAACATTTGATGTATCGTGGTGGCTCCCACACATAAATGAAGGAGATATGATTAATAGTCTTAGTAAATCATAGTCAAATTTTGGTTTCAGAAACTACACAATCCAGAATATGTGTCTCCCCCTTCCTGAATTTTCTGTTATGGTCACAATTCACAATTCAATAATTTGCTTTAGAGTCAGTTAAAGAGCTTTTTATTGGTTAAAACAAACACACACACACACACACACACACACACACACACACACACACGGGCTGTCAGTAGTGACTACCAGGTGCTGGAAATACTGAAGGAGTTTTGAAAGCATCCAATTTGGCATTGCATCTGCAGGAGTCTCTTAGTAACTGTTGTCATGCATAATATCCTCTGACAGAACTTAATATTTTAGCTGATACTGGAAGAAGATACAGAAACTCTGGTGCTTAAATTTCCCTGTTCGTGGAATTCTCATGTTAAATATTTTTAGGCTAAATAATTCAGTTCCAAATATATTAATGCTTCTGATAACTTCCCATAACCTAACCCGGAGTGTTATCAGTGAGTTGGGTAAACTGGGAGTGATCAGTTGGGTGA